>JAMQGT020004333.1:0-11766 GCA_024447675.2 Pterophyllum scalare | reverse complement strand
GCAAACCTCACAAACCTTATCTTCAGTGATGGTTTCAGCATTTTAATATCAATTATGGCTGAAAATTGATTGGATTAATTTCAGTTCATTGATGTGATTTGATTAAAGTTTTAAGCTACAGAGTTTATTTCCCTTACCTCATCAGAGAAAATATTTACTTTTTTCTACCAAAAAGTTGCAATATTCAGATCTCCATATTCTGACAACAGCAGTTTTTTTTAATCAAAAGGTCATAAATTTGTCCCTGTTATTATCGAGAAACAAAAGAACAACTGTAACAGCATTCTTGTGGCAGGATTATCGGAGACGGAGCATGGCAACATCTCATAAATAATCCACACCTGGGATTATGTGACTAATGATTCACACCTTGATTAACAGCCTGAAACCTGTGACCCCCCAAAGACATGAAGACACTCAGTGACTCTCAGAGACACATGAAAGCAGGCTGCCCCACTCAAGGTTTTCTGAGAGCTTTGATAAAAATAATCTGAGCTGATCTGACCAAAAGTGCAGCCGCCATCTTGTTTTTTAAAATGGCTGCTGATCCTCAGACATTAATCAGGGAGAAACAGAAGAACAGTTGTAACAGCATTCTTGTCGCATGTGTGGCAGGATTCTTGGAGGCTGGGTGGGACAAATAATTCCCATCTGGGATTATGTTGGGATTAAGTGACCCTAACCACTCACACCTAGATTAACAACCTCAAACCTGTGACCTTCAAGACAGGAAGACTGAGTTTCTGAGGTCAAATCTCCCCGGCCTGACCTTGTTTGGTCAGCCAGGACAGCATTGATGTAACATATCAGTCATTATCTAGTAATTTGCCTTTATTTATTAAAAATGTGGATTGCATCCCTTCAGGATCAAATCCAGTTCCAGTTGATGAAGCTCTTACTGCAAAGAAAAAAAAAATGAAAGAAATGATCACTGGATCAATCCACAGGTAATAATTCAGTCAGCTTCCAGCACACTGTGCCAATATTCCATCGAACTCCATGGATGTTCAGACCACTGGTCAGCCACTTATTACTAGAGGTGCACTCTACACCTCTTTAGATAAGAGCTATTTGCAGATGGCAGTCATCCTGGTTAGTTTCCTGTGAAAGGCGCATAACGTCTCAGGTGTGACCTCTCAGGTACCTGTGGAACAGTCCAGTCAAAAGTTCAAATTTTTCCCTGTTCATTAAAAAACACTGTAAGCCTTGTGGGTCAATTACTAAATTTCGACTAATAACTAAGACAGAACATCAAAGTGCCCATAAATATTTTAAAGATCTATTTATTTAACGGTTTGTTTGCAAATCTTTTATTTTGTTTTTACATGCTAATAATTATCTTACAGTTTTAATATACCATTAATTTAGTAATTAAGTGGATTCAATCCAAGAAATGTGAACCTGTTTTAATGCAGCTAGAGTTAATTGTGAAATTAAGCAAAAGAAATATGAAGCTTCTGTCTCTGTGAGTGTAAGCTGTTCTTCATTGCAGCATGTTCTTTTTTTCTCTCTCTGTCTCTGCAAGGTCAGTCAGTGTGAGCTGTCTCATTTTTTTTAATCCAAATGTAAAGTTAACTTTTGCATTTTGAGGCTTAAACTAATCGGGAAATTCAAAATACAAATTAATGTCCTTAAATTAAACTTTGACACACTTTCTATGTGACCTAAAGTGGAACAAAAAGAACACAAGGAAACAAACAACAAAACATGGGATAAAACTCAAAATAATCATCTTAAAGTTCTTCCAATTTTAAATAACTCACGGTTAACCTGTAAAAATACCTGTAAAATTACTGTTCAAATCTGTCTCCGTTATATGTAAAAATCTGGGAAATAAAATATAAAAAAGGATCAACAATCAAAATCATCTCAAGCATTCTAGTGGACATTCAAAATTCAAAGTGATCACTGCTCTTCTTTTTTTTTTTTTTTAGCTTTAACCAAAACTGCCAAAAAAAAAACATGTAAATGCACGAAAGTATAAATCAATAAATGGTGTTTTATCCTAAGTGGGTAACTAGAAAAATGTTTTGCTTTGTAGCAGAGCGAGAGCTCAAAGTTTGGCACTTTGTTTTGCATCTAGATTCGCTTGTTCTAACTTTTTTTTTCTAAGCTTTCATTTAAACTGAATTTCTCATGGAAACTTTCTCTGGAATTTAACAACAATTTAACCTCATTTGCATAAAATATCTCAATTTGGAATGATAAAGGCATTAGTCTATTATACTGGCTTCTATGTATTTATTTATTTATTTTAAATCAACTAAAAGCGATGAACTCTTGACTCCTTTTTTGTGATTTTTCTAAAAATTTTTTTGTCTTTTTTCCATCTATTGGTTGGCCTATCTCTCATATGTATCAGAAGCGAAACCTTCCTCCTGAGAACCTTTAAACCCTCTCCCTGATCATCAACCATCATCTCTGCCCAAATAAAGTAACAAAAAACTAAGAATAAAAAATCTATCACTCTCATCCATACACACAACTTCTCTGTCTCCTCCGTCTCTGACAAGGTTAAATTCACACACACACACATACGCACACAAACTCTCTGTCTGTCTCTCCCTGCACCACACACACATATCTCACACACCAGAAGCTGAAAAAACAACTGATAAAACCACTGAAAAATTATCCTATTCCTCTAAACTCTATACCTATTTAAACAACAAACACCATACAGTTGCAAAGTAATTCATCTCAAAATATTTTGTCCTCATTTCCGATTTCTCTAATCCACACACATGGAAACACAAATGCGCACACACATGACTATTCAGATTCACACTCACAACTTCCACACACACGCGCAGCACAGACACAGCAGCACATTCAAGCATCCATCAGTTTCTCTCACATATATTATTGTTATAGATTCTTTCTTTCCCCAGTGACCTAATTTTGGGATTGCTTAATGAATTTTCTGACCCTCTGTTGTCAGGTGGGTAAATCAAACAAAGTATCTGAGCCAAACATCAACTTTGACCTCAATTATGATGGAGACTTTCTCCTTTAAACTTAGCTTTCAACTTAATATCTGTGCTTGGAAATTTCACCCTCTTTTAAAACCCAGTGTCGTCAGTCCTTTTGTCAGTTCGTCAGTCAGTCCAAACTGCAACAACAAAAACAATGTTAACAAGGTACCATTTATCTTTTTTTTAATTATTTTAGAGATTTTATTTTTATTACAAAAAACTCTTTTCTTTATCTTTATTTCTCTGTATCTTTATTTTCTTTATTCTTTTTATTCTTTATCTCTATCTTTTTGAGGCTTTTAAAGGGTTTTAGTTGCTTTTATGGATTCCTAAAAAGAACCATATAACCATAAGCCGTTACTCTCGTCACTTCTACTAGGAGTGCTATGTTATACGTGCGTTTGACCAACCTCTCGACCAGGAGGACATTGGTAAACGACGAATGGTCAGTTCATTTTAGGAAGACCAAAGGGCCTCTAAAGCTAAAAACCCCTGAGAAGGGTATTCGTTCGGTCCGCTGATCAGGCGGCCCATGGACTTCCACCGTCCGACTCCTTTTGCCTATTTTGTCTTTGTACTCTTATATTATCAACTCTTTTATTCTTTTGTACTCTTTTTTTCTCTTAAACTCTTTTTAAACTCTTTTTTCTACTTTTACACCTGTGTGAAATGGCTCGAATTACACCTTCCTCCCATCTTACCACCAGTGACCACCAATTTGATACAATTCAATATGCAGATATTTGGAAAAGGTGGAGATCTCCTGGTCACTGATAGTCTGGGAGTCGGCACGGTCACGTGGAACCTCGAAGCGGCGATTACCGGTTGCCAAATTCACTCCTTATTCCCAAGAAACTCAAAAAACACAAATAAAAACATCTGAAAATCAAATACATTCCTGTTCGATCATGACGGGGTCAGCATTTGAAGAAACTTATGAAAAATATGTTTTTTTAAAATCTTTATTGCTGCTGTGTGTGTGTGAGTTTACTTTTAAAGCTTATGCTTGTGCGTATTCGTTTATCAAACAGGAATTAGACAAAAACAAGTGAATAAGGAGTTCAATTATTAAATTTAATTAAGCCATTTTCAAACAGTTTTTCTTTCAGATTAATCTGGGCAAAATACTCCATGATCCATCCAGTGTGAAGTGGCAGATCATGAAGGATTTTCACACTTTGTCTTTGTGAGTTACAGTTTTCATAGTCAGCTTATCAATGTTGATTACATCATGTACAAAACAATAATTGTGCAATACAACAGCAGGGTGTTTCTGAATGACCTCGGAGC
Source organism: Pterophyllum scalare (assembly GCA_024447675.2). NCBI lineage: Eukaryota > Metazoa > Chordata > Actinopteri > Cichliformes > Cichlidae > Pterophyllum > Pterophyllum scalare. The sequence goes on along the minus strand of JAMQGT020004333.1, from coordinate 7,501 downwards.
CTCTCTTTATCGTTTGTTTAGTCTTTTCTCTGGGATCTGTAGAGACATGTCAGTTAATCAATTATATTTACGCTGGGCTATAAATTCATTTCACTGTTACATTTACCTTTTGGGTGAAAGCACAAAGAATGAGAGGAGGATAGAGAGGGTGAGAGAGCAAGATGAAGACAGCAGAAAAAGAGAGAGAGAAGAAAAAAGAAACAGGTAAGAGTGGGCATGTAGTCAAAGTCAGCACCTTATTGGCAGACAGGAAGAACCAGGTGTGTAAATGTAGCAGATAATGAAGTTGAGTAGAACAACAAGCAAGCAAGAAAGAAAGCAAGAAAGCAAGAACGAACGAACAGTAAAGTGGTGGACATTCTACATACACAACATATTTATTGATATGAATAACACATTACAGGATTCAAAACAGTCTTGCTATCTGCCACTACATTAAAGTGATAAGACTACAAATCTATTCTCCACTCTTGGAATTGCTGGACGTGATGCTGAGTCTGCACAATAAAGCAAAGGTTTGCATGAATCCGAAATCTTTAATGCAAAGGCAGCTCTCTTACCAGTTTACATCTCCTCCAGGTGTATGGAGTGGCAGTCTGATATTTCTGTGTCTCTGCTTAATAACACCACTCTAATTTCTTGATGGCTGGGCGGATGGCGTCTATGCGGTTAAGAGACTGAAACAATGTTTCTCCTCTAATCTGCTTTGCTATTTTTTTTTTTTAACTTACTTTGGAAAATTCAGGTCAACATGATCGAGCCTTTAGTCATCAAACCCGAGGCAAAGGCTCAATCCACCAAAAAACTGGTGCATTACATTGAAATGTGCAAGCACCAAATTCCATAATATTAACAGAAAGGCACAGTATGGGTGACATTATGATTGGGGTCCAAGCCCCTCTAAAGGTTTGATCCTAGAATTGCACTTGTATAATTGTAGCTTTCTTGTACCCAGCCACTCATTTTTCAGTGGCTCTGATACACCATCATACAGTTTGTAATCCTGACTGCGTGTGTTTGGTTTTATTTGCAGAGGTGCAGCCAGATGAACAGGTAAATAAGAACATTTAAAAACACCTGTGTGGAAACCTAAAGAGTGGACAGATCATTCAGCAGGGGGCACTATTACATTTAGAATCATTAAAATGTGAGGCAGAGACTTTCACTAAGAAGAAGCACATCTTTTCAAGTGTACTTGTGTAGTTGCTGTGAGGCTGAAGCTGGGGTCCTATCAGCCCTGGATACCCAATGACCCCAAGTAGCATCCCTGATGAGCAGCCCTTGCTCAGCATCAAGAGATGTTTCATCTACAAATTTAAGTCGAGGGTTATGAATGCATCCTGAATTGAAATCTTTGTGAGAATTCTCCAACAGAAATTATTTTTACTGTAGTAAACCTCTGCAGGTAGAGGTGGAACTGATTTGTGCTACTTTATATATTATGCAGTTTAGACCTGCTGCTCCCAACATAAGGACCAAGTCCCTCTGAACTGGACATCCTGTGCCTAAGATGGCCATAAGATATCCACTCTTGATTATATCACACAGAGACAAGATTATAGAAAACTTCTGACTCACATTATTTGATACTTTGGCCATGTTTAATATGAGCACCCACCCATTGTCCCTTTAATGTAACAGTGGAAATGGATACAGATCGTTTTCCTATGGGAGCCAGTTGAAATATTTGATTTTCACTCTTTTTTCACTCAGGCCTCGCTTTGTTGTTTTAAAATGAGAAGTGTAGACGGGAAACCTGAACCATCACGAGTCCAACCACACAGCATTCCCTTTTTCTTTTCCCCCAGATCAGAGGTCACCAGCCAACTAAAGTGCTCACGCAGCCAGCCAGAGCTCACAGGCTCAAAAACTGGTGTGATGAGCATCATTTGCACAATATCGTACAAAAATACAGAAAAGACGATATTCTTGTAGATCCCAGATTAGTTTGATTCAACCTCTATTAACATACATGCCCGTGTATATGCGGTTTGGCTAAAATGGCAGGACAGATTGTGGGGACTCTCTTTTCTCCTATGGGAGTCAGCTGTCTCATTTTGCTTCATTAATCCATTGTGTTTCACAAATGTCAGTCTCTGGTTTTGGTTGAGTTTGATTACTTTATACTTTGGCAGAATCAACTTTACTAAAACTTACTAAAAACAGGAAATTAAATATTTCTGCATTCTGAAATGTGTGATTTAAAATGCCTTTTTACCTGGAAATCTTTACCTGGAAAACTAACAATGCCGCAGACTTCGCAGAAAGATGGGGAAAAGACCAAACTAAATTGTTCATTGTTAAATGTGAACAGACTTCTCTAAAGAGTCATGCAGTGTGGATTTATTCTCTTTTAATCAAGATTCTCATGTATTGATTTACATTTCCCACTTCCTGGTATGAAACAACAAGCATCTTAAAGCACTCGAGATGTATTCATTTACATGCAAAAAATATTAATGTTTAAAAAAAATCCTAAAATACAATCAAATTTTTCTGAAAATCTCTGACCTAAAAAGCATAAATTTAGACATGACTCAAACTTCAGTCACTGACTTGGTCTGTTTACAGCAGACGTGGACTGTGGACAGACCTGTACACAAAGCAAATAAGTAGATGTGACACCATCTGAGTGTTGCTCACAGCCCCATCACAGAGGGAAACACTGCAGCACCTGTGGAAGGAAGGAGAGTGCATTCAATCCACTCAGACTGGTTCTCATGAAGCCCTCTCATCTAAACTCACATATCAACCTCAGTCTACATCTAATTCAGCGCAATTTCGTACTTTTTGGGCTACCTTGACCATCTCCTGTGTCCGATTCTGGGACTTTCCAGTCCAATTGGCGCCCTTTTTCATAGAGTCCCTTGAGAACCTTCCTCACATCATCGTTCCCACCTCCATGACTCAGCTCCAAGTACTTCCTGTACAGCTGCAGGGCAGTGCGTGCGTCCTCTATGCTGTCGTGGGTTTCTCCCTGGATGTTGAGGTCTGTGGAAACAATGAAGAAGACAATAAGAAAACATCAAAACTGCTCAGCTTCAGATTACAGTGTGGATATGAGGAATTAGCAGAGATGCTATTCAAGGTGCAGGTGCTGAAGTCAAGAATTACATTTTTTTCCCCCTAAGTCTGCTTTGATGATAAACAGATCACCAGTGAAAATTTTAAACCAAGACAAATTTCTCCAGAGAGAGACAAATAAAGAATCTTGATCTTGAAATAAAAGGAACATATGTTTATAATTTTTTAAGTGTTTCAGCTTGAAACGTCTATAACCTCAGACTGAAAGGTACCTGACACTCAAAAAGGCCTTCAAAAAATAACAAATGAACTTTAATCTAATACCATCTGGAATTTAGACTTGCCTGTATGTTGGACCATGTGATTATTTTCTTCTAATAATTATTATTCGCTGGTTTTAAGACTGTAAAGCTCAAGGGTTTGTCTCCTTTGAATGTGGATCATAAACAGCACTTAGCTGTTTGAAATAAAGTGACTTTATGGAGTTGTTGGTCTCTACTATAAACTGTTGTTCCTTCAATATTTTTCTTCTTTAACTCATACACATATTTTAATTAGTTGGTTTTACCCCAGATGCTTGATCCAAGCCCAAAGGGCTTACACTAAGTTCTACATTTTCACCTCAACTTACCAAGAAAATACCAAGCAAGAAATCTCAGTGAAATCATCCTCTTGCGGGGCAAATGGAAGAGGTGGACAGTGTCGATAACTTGATCTTTTGGAACCTTAAAAAGAGGAAACCAGAGAGATCAGTTGTGAGGTAACTGAGGTAATTTGCCTTTACAGTGCTTTAAATTATACACACTAATGTGACTTGAAGTTTTGAGAAATAACGTACCAATAAATTAATAACACGAAAGTCTTTCTGTAGGCCGTGACCGACAAATCGAACTCCTGTGTCAATGAGGAAGCGCAGCTTTAGGTAGGTTGACTTCAGAGTGGTCAGATGCTTAGAAGATATTTTGGCATCCAGGTCTCCAGGTTTGATGCCAGAATATTGCGTCAAATAGTCGACCACCTGAAAGAGCAAACCAAGATAAGTGTTTGCGAATTTAAATTGACCAGCAAATGCATCCTTTAGAGATTATATTTTTGTTCTGTTAGGTCATCTTGGTGTTTTCACTGGGCAGCTTCTCACCTGCTCCTGAGTGGAGATGTAATCATCGATGAAGGGGACGCCCTCGTTGGGCCCCTGACCCCTCACACAGGTGATCCTGGCCACAGACATCTGACTGGGCTTAATGGTCGACTTGGTGCCATCACTGCGCAGCTCTGCTTCCTCCTGCAGATGAACACATTCAGGAGTCAAGTTTGTTTAAAATGAACAACACAACTGGCCCATTGGCCATTTAAAAACTCAACAAAGGCAAGATTTTTTTTAGGTAATCTAGACTTGCGTTTTTTCAGTGATCTTACTCTCCAATCAGACATGATTGGCCACCCAGAAGTCGACTTTAGAAGTCTGAAGTTACTCAGAATTTAAAAAATAATAATTTGCAAATGGGCGTGGGGTGCAGTAGTGCCAATAATACTATTTTTTTTCCATCTCCTGGATGAACACTACACTTCTTACTGGTTACCAAATTCTCATCCTTTTGTTGTTTATGGTGGCTCAGGATTTAAGGCAGGTTGTCTACCATTCAGAAGGTCAGTGGTTTGACCACCAGCTCCTGCATCTGTTTTTCATTTGTACATGTGAGCATTAAAAATGTATCTGTGGATACAGCTTGAAATGTAAAGAATAAAAGGAGTCCATTTAACTAGGAGAGCACAGAACACTAACCATATGAACTTCACATTGTAGTTAGATTAGTTGTATGAGTTAGCCAATATATCCATATGTGTAAATCCTGATAGATCATTAAAGTCCATTACATTTTTAAGAAGGAAATTAATAAAGTAATTACTAAATGAACATTTATAGATTTTTTTTTTGCCTGGCAGCTCCATCTTCAACATCCTTTGTCCGATACATTCAGTATACCTCCTCTGTATGTCCAAACCATCTCAGCCTTTTCTCTCCAACTTTGACCCCAAACCATTCAACCTGAGCGGTCCCTCTTATATACGCATTTCCAATCCTGTCCATCCTGGACACTTTTAACCAGGTAATGGTTTCTAGTTATTGTTATAGATTTTGTTCTGGAAGCTATATTTTAATTATCTGAGTAAAGGTAACCCTGGTTTAATATAAAAAGATACAAATCATAAATGCTTAGAAATGACTTGATTTCTCCAGCTCACTATAAATTTCCATGCCATTGAAATTTATGTAAAATATTTTCCTGTCAGCTTTTTACAGGTAAACATGTTCAAATAAAGACTTCAAAGAGTGCACCTCTCTTTGAAGTGAGACTGCTACGGTAAAAGCAGAACTGGTTTAATTCCATGGATTCCTCTTTACTATCAAAGTGCTTACACTAACCACAATACAATGAGACGTATCTGGCATTCTAATTTCTTTCAAACCCCACATCACCAGTTCAAGTTAACACTGATGTGTTAAAGTTAATGTAGTTCTCCTTTATGATAGGAAGAGTTACAACATTTCATGTTTAAAATAAATCCATCCAAACCTGAAAAATAAGAATCCACACAAAGTAGACGTATGTAGTATGAAGAGGAAGGGCCATTTAATACAGTAAAGTAAGCAAGACCATCTAATGTATTCAGACAGTGGTATTGTGGTCAGACCTACCTGATTGAGTGTTACAAACTCAGCGTCCAACCCCACGAGGTCACCAGCCTGCGGCATCTCACTGACCATGAGGGGAATGAAAGTGGCATGTGTCTTCCTCTGCTTCCGGGCCAGTGACGCCTCTGTGAGCAGCACACTAGCATCTATGGGATTTTTAACTGAGACAAATGGCAGAAACGTCAGCAGGTACATCATCCATCATCCATCTATCCATACTTTTCCGCTTATCCGGGGCTGGGTTGTAGGGGCAGCTGGCATAGGGCGAGAGGCAGGGTACACCCTGGATAGGTCGCAGGGCTAACACAGAGGAAGACGCACAACCATTCATACTCTCATTCACACCTAAGGTCAATTTAGAATCACCAATTAACCTAACCCCACTGACTGCATGTCTTTGGACTGTGGGAGGAAACTGGAGTATCGGAGTACCCAGAGAAAACCCACAAAAGCATGGAGAAAACAGACAAACTCCACACAGAAAAGTCTGGGCCAAGATGGATTTGAACCCAGGATCTTCTTGCTGAGAGGTGCTAACCCCACCCTAGAAATTCTGTCCATAAAATTATGAACAGAATCCGTGTCAAACGGCAGCCCTGGTGGTCGCTCTCTTTACCTGAGTGTCTGCAGAACATCCCAGATCTAATGATACGATTACAAAATCAAACATTGACCTGCAACCTAAGGTGTCCTGGTGCCAATGGTAAAGTTCAAAAACAAAACACCACTTGGGATCAGATCACGCAGGCCGTTCCTCCAGGTCTCATTGTCGTTGCCCATGTGAGTATGGAAGTCTGGAGTATGGAGTCACCAGATAGAGCACCCTTGAGGACCCCGCCCAGTAACACCCCTCTCGTCCACTACTGGAAACTCCAACGTAAAAGCAGCAAGCTGAGGGGATACGAGGATACCTATCCCAGCCCGCTGCCTCTCACCGCGGGCATATCCAGACTGGACAGAGTCCAGTTCCTTTCTCAGGAGACTGGTTCCATAGCCCAAGCAATGGATTAAGGTGAGTCCAAGTATATCTAGTCAGTATCTCCCAACCTCACGCACTAGCTCAGGTTGATCTCCCAACCATTCCACCTTCCAAAAGCCAGCCTCGACTGGTTCGCCAGAGCCTCCACCTCACATACACACAATGCGCCCGACCCCTACAAAATTGTTTAATGTGCTGAAACTTACTGCGGAGGTCGTATTTGGTGTGGTAGTTCCTCTTGGCGTAATACAGGATGGCTGGCACTTTCCAGATCACATCAAACTGTGCAGCCTCAGTCTTTGAAAAAAGAAGTAAATAAAACTTTTTACATGACTGCACACATTAGCATTAGAATAAATAAACAACTGGGAAGATCCTTACCTTATCAATGGGTTCAATTAGGAAATCATTGAAGAGATACCACTGCTGGTGAGTGACTCCCTGAAATAACATCATTTTAAATGTTTAAAGTTTCATTTTTCAGAGGTGAGTTTATCTCAAGACTGTAATTTCTTATCCATCTCACTCACCTCTTTTCTTTGGTGGATAGGTCTCCCCCACTTGATGTGTGCAACCAGATTACCACCTGTGCAGAGCATCCAGGATGTGTGGCACCGTCACCACCAAGTCATACAGAGAAGCTCCCTCTGCCTCTTCAGCAACGCTTAACTAGTTACAGATAAAGTGCAAGATAAACGTAAGAAACTTTATTTACCACATGTTGTTACAGCAGCCAAAACATTAAACACAACCTATGATAAAATAGCCTAAATAAAGTAAAATAGCTCAATGAATGACAAATG
>JAMQGT020004332.1:0-16770 GCA_024447675.2 Pterophyllum scalare | reverse complement strand
TATGCCCTGTTATTTCGTTCAGTTACGTATTGCTTGCTTTCAGCATGGTCTGTTTACCTTTATAGTTTTTAATTTCTGAAATGACATTATGATCCCAGCACATCACCTTTCCACTCATACCTTGGGGAATGGTGATCTGTCTACTGAAGCTGACCTTTGGACATCTTCAAGGATCCAGAGTGGAGGGCGAGTTGCTGGAGAAAGTACGCAGTGGACTTCATAATCGCTGAATTCCTGTTTCATATGACTATATGACTATGCAGAGTAACACTCTCATCTTTTTTTCTGAAAGATGAGAAGCTCCAGTTCCAGTGGAAGTTTAGAAGCGTGTGGCCCCAGACATCCTCTGCCTCATGGTCCTCATTGTATGAGCGGAAAACTCTGGAAGAAATCTCACTATTGCATAGGAGCTTCACTTCATACCTGGCCCATTATTGTATGAAGTGGGTGTGCTTGTCAGATAGAAATGATCAACTGAGGGAGATGGATTTCAGACAGTGTTTGATCATCTGACAAGCACTTTAGTGTATAGCGAGGGCCTCGAGCTTGTGAAATAAAATATAACGTAGCTATAATTTTAGTTCCTTCTGTTGGCTCTGCTTTCTGAAAATAGAGTATTCCCTGTCTGCTCTCTCAAGGCTTTACATTTTTCACAAGCATCTTCTTTATCCTCACCTCAATTCCGTGAATCAAAGGTTCAGTCTCTAATAGTTAGTCTTTTTTGTTGTTGTTGTTGTTGTTTAGATTTATACAATGCTGCTGCTTTATTGGCTTTAGAGCTCACATACCGCTGGTTGATAAAGATGCAGTTTGTACAAGACAAAGAAAGATAAACACGCAAAGAGAGAGAAAGTATGTGTAAGACAAAGAGAATAAGATTGAGAAATAGAGGGATAGAGAGAGGTGTAATGCCAAAGCTGTCTCTCTCAGCTCTGGGGGTCATGTCAGTCTCGATCTCATTATCCAGCACTTAGTCCTAGAACAAACAGCCAGTGGCCTCCTTCCTTCCCTCCATTGCTCCATCTCTCTCTCCCTCCATCCCTTCCTAACGACTAGAACAGCTCATGTCCTAACAACTCGCTTGGCTCACTTACTGTCTAATGACTGCCACTCCTTATAGCCTGTGCTTCAAATCCCATTTATCTCCACTATTGTAGGCTCACATTCAGACCATTCTGTTTCTAATGCCCTGGGAGAGCATAGTGGATAGAGAGAGTGAGAGAGCACGGTGATGGGAGGGTAGGGTGAGTATGTGGGAGGGGGTGGAGAAGGAAGGTATCAGAATAGGAAAGAGAACTTCCTTCTGGTATAAGTCACGCTGATAATGAAGCTTTCAGGTGTTTAAATCAGTCACAACCTCAAAATAGTCATGTGCTCGTTTCCTTTCTTTCCTTTCTCGCTTCATTTTGTGCCAGTCTCAAGTGGCAGCTTGTTTTGTGGGTGATGATCTCTTCCTCCTCCTACACATTGATGCCATCCACTCATCCTCTTCCTTCCCTTGGTCCCCCCTTTCCTCTCTGTCTTTGTCCCGAGTGTTAATGTGTTAGATGGAGGTCTTTCACCCTGCAAGCACCATTACAGTCATTTCCTCTGTAATGTGAATGACGGCGATCCATTATTTATCTCAGACTTGCTCATTACTCCCCAGCCCATTGCATACCCTCCCAGACAAGGCTCTCACAGCCACTCCAGACATTACTTTATTAAGAGGGCGAGGCTGTAGTGGGTTGGCATGAACAGTGCTGTAATAATGCAGGTGTGGTGCATGCATTGGTTAAGTTCATCACTGGAGAATAGAGCTGGACAGGTTTCACTGTTGTTTTCTTTTGTAAATTGCCGTGTTCCCTGCAGACTAGAAAAAGGTCACGATAGTAGTTCAACTACATGATATAACCACTGTTATTGTTACTGTTACAGTTTCTTTAACTTTGTACAGCAAAGAGCTGGGAGTGGAACTTATCTGGCAACTATAGAATCAGAAAAAATTTCAAAGTGAATAGTGTTGCATAGACACTGACACCTATGAACCAGGAGTACAATGCACATTGTCTATTTTCCCACTTTTTAAATAGTATATCAAACATTCTAAGTTTTCTAAATTTTACAGCATCTAACATGTTGGAAGAGCTTTGATGCTGCCAAGTCAGTATTCCTTTGAAAAAGCTGAGAATAGCTAGTTGGAATAAGCCATGCACTCCTTTCCATTAATCTGACTGCATCTGAACTTGTTGGCCTCACATATGAATGTGCACCCTGGTCGCTTTCCTCAAAAGATGCGGTGCCAATTTCACGAGGTCAGGCCTAGTAAAATTTATGTGTCACTTTCAACACACCATCACAATAACGGATAAGAACACACCAAACAACAGCTGTGCACATCTCTTCTGAAACTCGAATTACTCAACTCGCTACATGATATGATTATTTCGCAGAGTGCCCTGAACGACAATAACCCGAGGAAACATTTTTTGCCGCGAGACAGCTGATTTCAATCTCTGTCTCACGCTGCCAAAAAGGTAAATGGTAATTGTTTTTTAACCATTTACCATCTGAACACCGGGATATTTCAACATTTCAGCACCTTCTCCGATCCATAAAAGTCACAAAGCGTGAGGAAGTTATGGCTTAGTTGATGGGGGTGCACAGATGACACATCTCTAAACACACCAATCACCAATCACTGTATGGTAAGCTGGCTCTAACTCACTTTGTGACATGCATCTGGTACAGATGGAAATGTCTATATAAGTTCATGTAAACAAAAAAAAAATCCAATTTGAAAAGTCTTTTGGAACTTTAGTTTATTTAATGAAGGAATGCAAAAATAAAATATTTAAAAATATTTTCCAAATTAGGTGGGCTGAATGTTTACCCCTTTTTAATTCATGTGATATTTTCTGGCAATGTTAATCCTTCATAATGTCGTAACTACAGATAATTGCCAAATTAAATTTTCAGGCTCAAAAACACATTTAAGGTCTGCAGCTAAATCAATTTTCCACCCATTCCAAGCGTCACAATCCAGAGCCAAAATGTCATTTTTGTTCAAAGTGATCTCTTCTATAAACAGTTTTGGGCATCAATATCTTGGGATTTATCAGTTTCATCAGCAACACTGCAACTTTTTAATATCTATGACACAGAGTGACACAAACAAGCACTCATATGGCTGATGTATTATCGGTTTTCTGATCCTTTACTGGAAAAACCTCAAAGACCACATTTATGTAAACTTTAAAGGGTGTTATCACTGTGGGACATGTAGTTGGTCAAAACAATTTTCTGATATAGTCATACTGTATGTTAGCATTCCCAACCATAACTTCTATATAATTCTACGTAGTTCTGTATAACTGTTTGGACATACCACATTGATGAAAAAAAATTTAGCTTCCTGAAGAAATTTTTCGAAATCTTTACATTTTGAGCACGCAGAACTGCCTAGATCACAGAGTGTCTCGGGATCAACGGGCACTCCGTGTATAAGCCAGCAGATGAGGACACTGCACTGAACTGAAATGTCACAGCAATTGGATGTTCCTGTCTAAACTTTAGTAAAGTGAGTGAAAGGGACCTGCCAAGAGCACTGTCACAAACTGAATAGGCAATAAAGTCCAAGGAAAAAGAAAAATCCAAAAAGAACATCCACTTTTCCTGATAATTTATGAACTTGTACGAGCTCAAAACTTTCATTAATCTTTCATTATAAATCCCATGTTTTTACATTGGAATAGCCATATAAATAGTAAACCATTTGCATGTAATTTAGTTGTCTATAAACCTTGCTGCCACTCTCTGACACCGGGCAAGAATTTTCTCATGCTAAGACAGATTTGATTTACACCAGAGAAGAAGCACTTTCTGTTGCAAACAGATAGAGCTTGTGATTTTTCCTTATAGATGCGGGTGGGTTTTCACAGTTAGCTGACCTGGCGTATTTTATGCATTTATTCCGTGTCATCACAGCTCTTTCAGACCGTGGTGAAGTGTGGGATGCAGACTGAAAACGTCATATTGGTCACACCAGTGGGCCCTCAGTAGCTGTTATCATGACCCCATACACGACAGGACCTGTGATGAGTTGAGCGTTTGAGCTCTTCTGATGTCGATGGCAAGAGCAGCACATGAAAACTGGAAGAATCTGTAGTCACTATTATACCCTAACTGTATTTCTGGGGCGTATGTGGCTCTAGCAGTCCTCTTACATCCTTGATATGCCGGCTAAAGGATGAAAGAAAGATTCAGTCTTGCAAAAATAATCATGCCTGAAAATTGTTGGCCTGAATAATGGCTGCTATGAGGAGGAATAAAAAAGAGTTGCAGTTTCTCAGTGTGTTTTGGATTGGTCCATGTGAGGGGACAGGCCTTACATTTAAGTCTGTGAAAACAAGAGAAACATCTCTATTAATAATATACAATAATAAAGTTTATTATATGTTCTGGGACAAACATAAGATAATTTGTTATACATACCAGCACCTTTGCTGACTGCACTGCCTGGGGTTCTGTGACTCTCCCAGTTTTGAGGATCAGTTTGGTCTCTGACCCTGCTTGCCCTCTCTATCTCCTTGCTCCTGTCCTCGCAGGTTCAAATTCAGGTATGATGTGGTCTCAGTTCTTGGAATGACAGCATAGAATAAACATCTTTGCTGTCATACAAGTGATCTCATGCATGTGTATACACCAATCAGGCATAAGATTATGATCATTGACAGGTGAAGTGAATCACACTGATTATCTCGTCATCATGGCACCTGTTAGTGGGTGGGATATATTAGGGAGCAAGTGAACATTTTGTCCTCAAAGCTGATGTGCCAGAAGCAGGAAAAATGGGCAAGCATGAGGATTTGAGCGCATTTGCCAAGAGACAAATTGTGATGGCTACATGACTGAGTCAGAGCATCTCCAAAACTGCAGCTCTTGTGGGGTGTTCCTGGCCTGCAGTGGTTAGTATCTATCAAAAGTGGTCCAAGGAAGGAACAGTGGTGAACCAGCAACAGGGTCACGGTCAGGGTCAGTGATGCACGTGGGGAGCGAAGGCTGGCCCGTGTGGTCTGATAGAAAGGTGTCACACAGTGCATCACAGTGTATTGTGTATGGGGCTGCATGGCTGCAGACTACTCAGGGTGCCCATAGTGATCTGATGAATCACGTTTTCTTTTACATCACATGGATGCTGCATGTGTCTCACTTACCAATCCATGGAGGCCCCACCTTGCAACTTACAGTACTTAAAGGATCTGTTGCTAACATCTTCGTGCCAAATACCACAGCAAACCTTCAGGGGTCTAGTGGGGTCCATCTAGCCATGTGAACTGTCTCATGGTCACAGTTTAAAAGCTGCAGTTTAATTGTTGTCTGATTTTTTTACTAATATGTGTATGGGTATCTTCCCACAAATAGGATGTGGCTTTTGTAATGAGGAAAGTAACTGTTAAATTATTCAGAGGTCTAATTGTGATGAGATGAAAGCATGGATGACTTTTTCAAGGTCCAGTTGAGATTTTAAAAAAGTTTAAGTTTTGCAGTATTTCTTAGCTGCAGAAAACATGCCTTTAGTGTCTTGGTGGTTTGTTTGTAAAAACAAACTTCTGAGTCACTCAGATTGTGGGTTGAGTGCTTGATGTTGAAAAACAGGTTTCCAGTGGGTTTTTTTTTTTTTGTCAAGTTCAGGTCAGATTTGGGGGAGTGGAACATTTTGAATCACTGACCTTAAGGAGGTTTGGTGAAATCCAGCATTTAACATCAGTGAGACAAGCCATAAGATTTGAGGTGGTGTTAACAGTACATAACCACCTTTCAGTCCTACATATGGTGATGTATCATCTGCAAAACAGTGACAGTTATCACTGTATTTAAGGATTTTGTGAGTTATATAAATAGAGCATAGATGTCCTTGATTCCGCATTCAAGGCGGTTTATAATGATGTCATGGTCAACTGTATCATAAGCAAAATGCAGCTCTAGAAGAATCAGAATAGAGAAGACACCACAGTCAGCAACAATTAGAGAAATCACTTGATCATCTTGCCAAAAAAAAGTCACCAGTTCTTGATAAGAACTGTTTCTGTGTTGGGCCGGGCAACCTGATTGATACTACTAAAAAAGATTTCTCTTGTTCACATGCAAGATTAATTGAGAGCATCAAATGTTAGTTTCATTAGGAGATGTAGAACTACTGCGTTTTAAAAACCAGATCGAACAGACACAACAGACAATGAAGAATTGATAATAGTGAGGATATAGAGACCAACAGTCAGGGACTTCTTTCTCAAAAAATTTAGTGGGCATACTGCCAAGTTGAAAGGTGGAGAAATTAAGGTGGGAGATTATCTTACCTAATTCTTGCATAATTAAAAAAAATGAAAAAATAAAGAAAGAAAAACAATGTTTTTGGTCGCAAGTTTGATGTTAAGCTGGACGTCTTCTCTCTTTTTTTTTTAAAGAAACAGTTAAGAAACTGTTCATATGTCTTTAGATGCTTCCCTTTGCTGCCTGGTCATGGCAGTTTATTGCCTGAAATAAGACTCTGGGGGTTTTGGTAGATAATAAAGATTAAATTTTAAAAATAAGAATAAGAACTCCTTGCTTGTTTCACTGTATGGTTATCAGCCAATATAATTTTTCTTTAGATTATGAAAAGAGACAATGTGTTCATCTTTCTTCCATTTACTCTCTGCTCTTCTGCATTGCCTCTTTATATCACTGGCATGATCACTGAGCCATGGGAGGCCATTGTATTTTGGATGTTTTGCCTTAAAAAGGACCGTGTCATCAAGGATAGATTTACATATTCAGTTGAAATGATCTAACAGTTCATTGACTGAGGGATTCCTTAGATCAGGGATATGAGGGCAGAGGCAGGTAAGAATTTTTCACAGAAGCTGCTGGCTGACTTTAAATTGAGACACTCAGAGCAAATGCAGGTAGATGGTTTCTGAACAGGAAATGCAAGAAGAGTACGGAAGATGACAGACAATAAAAACCAGCATGTTCATCATTATTCAGAGAGATGCCATGGGACAGCACAAGGTCAGGTGTATGTCCCATATTATTTTTTTTTTTTGTTTTTTTTACTGATTTTTTAAGATTAAAGGACTCAGAAAAGGTTAATACAGTTAGTGGTAAGAGTTAGCCTTAGGTGGCCTGCAAATTCAAACACACGAGATGAATGCGGGGCATTTAAAAGCAAACTTAAAACAGTTAAGGGGTGTGTGAAAAAGCAGAGCATCTGGGTCTTTATACGGTATGGCATAATGTGACCCTGACAGATAAACAGAATGTGGGGAAGTATTCAGCAGGACCCTGGTTGAGATTCTCATCATTTCAAACAGGAGGGATTTCTAGGGCACGGTCATGCTGAGTGGATATCAGTCAGAAATAAAGCCAATTTGTAAAATTTGTTTTTTAGTAAGTTGTTTAGCACCCTTAGGCTTACATCAATACCCTTTGTGTTTGGGTATAAATCATTTATTTATGGAGGTCACATCTGGAGGATTTTAGCCATTCATACAGACTATAAAGATAAGTGGAACATTCTGGATTATGATTGCCAGAGACTCTAGTTTGTTGTGTAGATTAATTGATTATTTATCCACGAGTTCACTGTCACTTTGCTGCCAACAAGTTCACCAGATCTAGCGATAAAATCACCAGTAATGATGATTTCAGGTTGCGTGTCCTTACATCCCCCCTTGTAGACAAAGTTTTGATGAAAGACACTGATTGTAATCTGCCATATCAGCTGGGGCAGACTTCAGAATCAGCAGAGGTTATTGAAACAGTTTCACTTGTGTGTGAGGCCAGAGGGAGAATGTCACTGGACAGGATGGCGTTCCTAGCCACAGCAGTACATCACTCTGCAGGCTGGTTAAAGGTTGGAGCCCAGCAGAAAAGCACTCAAAGCCTGAACTTGCAGGAGGGGATAGACTATGGTGCCACTTTGCACTAGACACCGGAGGTGCCATAAGTAATTGCAGCTTTCTGGCCATGTATAAGCAATGACCAAAGCAAGAAAGTTTGAGACTGGTAAAGAATTTTCATCCCCATCTGGTATAAAGAAGTGAAAGTGAAATCCTTCACCCCATCTTCACAACCAATGCCTACAAAATAGAATGGACTCTTTCCTGGACTCTCAAGGAGAAGGAGCTGTGTGTTACCATGCATCCAGCAACTCGGCTGAAAACAAACCTAGCTAAGCTACTGGTATTTGAGAAACTAAGAATGTAGCAACAGATAACCATTGGTTAAAAATGATAAAAAAGCAGATTCAGTTTTTTTTTTACAACTCAGCAGTTTACAATTCAAGAGGGCATGTTAATTAGCAAAAAGGGAAACTGGCAGTGATCAGGTAGCCAGCACCAAAAGCAACTTATTCATTAAAAAGTACTGTTTTTTTTTTTTTTACCTCAGAACCCTGTGGAACTCCATGGTTAACCTTTGTGTGTGAGGAAGACTTAATGCTTAATTAACAAATTGGAATCTATCAGACAAGTAGGACTCAAACTAGCACAATGCATTTCCTTTAATCCTAGTGGGGTTTTGTAGTCTTTGTGGTAAAATGTTTTGATCAGTGATATCAAATGATGATCTATCAGGACAAACACAGAGTCCACTGTATGAGGCTGTGAGTGGATCATTAGTACACTTCACTCGTGAAATGTCTATAGTATGGACTCCACTATGCTACTATTCTTATGCAGATGATCACATAGTTGAGTTGAACAATTCTTTCAACAATTTTTGTAATAAAGGAAAGGGTTGAAACCAGCATATTACTGGCTCAAACATCCGGATCATGTGTATGCTTTTAAAGAAATGGTTTAGAGTTGTTGACACAGTAATTAATAGCAAGACCTCAGTCTGAATAAAGATCACAGCTTCTAAAGCTGCTCTACTTGAAGGTATGTCTGTGACATCAGTGGGAAGGCTGTAATTAATTGTTTTCTCTCTTTGTAAATAAGTTCATGAGGTCATTGCTACTGAGAGGAATAAATGGCTCGACAGAGCTGTGACTCTTTAACCATCTGGCTACAGTGCTGAAAAGAAATCTGGAGTTGTTCTTGTTTTCCTTTGTCAGTAATTAATAGTAGATAGCGCCAGTCCTTCATTTTTCTTTTTAAATAAAGTAAGAGACTGTCTTTCTATGCTTGCTGAAATGATTCTAAGTAAATGGATCAGCCCTTCTGCTCCAGTCAGTCTGCTTAAAGGTGTGCAAGTTTAGGTATCCGCATGAAAGAAATAATAGCAAAACAATGTCCTTAAATTTGGTTACAACTTTGCTGTATGCAAGTCTGATTTAATGAATTGCATGTCACTTGGTACTGTTAAAAACACGTAGCAGATAACATGGCACGGGCACTATGGCTTTTGTATGCCTCAATAAAGCTATAAAAAATTATAGTAAAAGTGATTTATGATTGAATGCCATAACTTTAACAGCAATGTTGCATATCACATGTCTGAAAAGGGCTTAAGTAAGGTTCAGCTAATAAACTTCACTTGCTAAGTAACTTTAGCACTAGCTTTCATCTGCCTTACTTTTATGCATGTTATTTAAATACTTGCTGAGTCATTGGCAGCTCCTGCACACTCAGACTTTTTGTCCTGCACTTGCTGTAAAAGGAGCTTGTGTGGGTAGCATAAACAGGTTTTTCTTGTTCATGTCCTGAAATGGTGATGGCAAAGGGTCAGCAACGCACAGTCGCATAACATCAGTACACCGACTGACACTGCGAGTAGTACACGAACATCATTTTTTGTTTGTTCATTACAGTTTGGACCAAATTGCTGCACAAGATATTGGTACACAAAATATGTATATATATATATATATATATATATATATATATATATATATATATATATATATATATATATATATATATATATATATATATATATATATATATATATATATATATCTCCAAGGAACTTTTTTGATTTTTAGTACAGCTTCAGAATTTTCACCTCTGCCATAGTTGCTGTATGAAAAGTGATTTTGCTGCTCTGGTCTCAGCGACCTTGCTATTTCCCACTTTTGTTCCTTGCAAAGGCCACAATATTCTTCTAAGGAAAAAGAACATTGCGCCTAGTTCACATCTATCTAGATGATTTGAATATGTAACCAGAGGAATGGATTCAAAGAAGAAATGCAAAGAATAAATTAACTTGAAAAGAAGAAGAAGAAGAAGAAGAAGAAGAAGAAGAAGAAGAAAATGTATGAGTGTCTTATATTTAAAATGAACGCAGTCACATCTGATGAAACATTTTTTCTTTTCAGTACACTGACTAATGAACTGCAGATCAGGACACTGTAGAGACAGTTTCATTAATCTCCGACTTTACCCAAGGTTTATGGAATGGTGCTTAATAAAGCCTCGCACATACAAAATGTTCTTTGCTAAAACTGGTAATGATTATAGGATATTAATGTCTTCTGAAACTAATGAATCTGCAGCACACACATGACCTCTTTTGGCACTGAGTTGCATTACAGTGATAACTCCCTACAAACTGAACTTGTGTGCTTCTGTGTGCTGGGATCCATGCTTTTACTTATTTTCACCCCGATGCCATGCATATTCCCACCCTATATCTCCTCCCACCACCCTCTCTCCTTCACTCTCTTTGTATCTTTCTCACAGGGCTACGTTCACACCTCCTCCTCTATCACGAACCTCCCCATTTTCCCTCCTGCCTGTGACATCAAGTGCAGTAGAAGAATTGAGGGATCCAATGAGTAAAGCTCTGTCTCTGCTGTCAGACAGACCTCAGTCACAGTCTCTACCCCTGTCTGGCGCAGAGGTATACACAGATGGTAAATTAATCCCTGTGCCCTGTCTCCCGCACATTGCGCTCATGTCAAAAGTAGTACGCTGTTTGGAGAGTGGGGTGACATTTTCGAAAGACAGGAACACTGTGGGAAGCCATTACACTCAGAAACAACACATAGAGAGGAAGCGATGGAGAGCAGCAGGCCTAATGAATGGAGAGACGTGGAAAACAGGAGAAGGAAAGAGGATAAAACAGGCAAGCTAATGAAGGGTAAACGAAGGGACACAAATAAAGCAGCTAATGAGACAGATGCATCAACCTGCTGTGACCTTTTCCTCTTTATCTAATCATGCATGCCTTATTATGGTCTTTTTATTCACTGTTTACCATTAATATTAGTTGTTACTGTCTCCCATGCAGCACTCACACAGATTACAACCTCAAATCAAACCCATTTGTTTCGCTAACTCCCATTTGTTTCACTTAGTCTTTCATCTATTGATTGCATTCATCTCTGCTCAAACATTGCCAGTGTGCAGCAATGAGGACCTGTTTTTATGTGCTAAGTAGATGAAGATATAGTTTTTTTTTTCAAAGCAAGTCTAACACATATCATGAGAAGAGTAAGATTACTGAAGGTGAGACTGGTGACTCATTCAGGTAAGATATGCTTAAAAAATAAAAAAAAGTACGGGAGCTGAGTGTCAGCTCTAGTCCAGCATGGGAGCTTGCAGCAGCGGCGTTTTTGACACAGGTTAGTCAGTGGGGCTATATGTCGACATTTCTTTCTGTTGCCATGGTGGTGAGATCAGAGGTAGCAAATGGCCTTTTAATTTGGGCATTTGGTGGCAGAAAACACTTCCCTTTTTCTTTCTTTCTTTCTTTTCTTTTTTTGGAGTCTACTGCAAAATGTGTCTTTGAATGGGAACGCAACATTACATTTCAAGCATAACACACAAAACCAAAAAGAACATCATTTTACTTATGTATGATTCTGCAAGTGAGTTTGCAAAGATGCGTGGAATCCACAGCTTTTTGCCTTACTGATCTGTGGCGGCTTCACCAGATGTTGCGCCACAGCTGGGTCTGTGCTATCAGGTGCTTCAAATTGACCATACTCGATTTAATTGCTTGGTTACTTTGTTATCTTCATCCAAATGTAGTTTCTGAAATCATTTTACAAGCTAACTAAATCAAGCAGCCATATGCCTTGGTGTGCTTTCACCAGCTTAGAATGAATGGAGCTCAAACAACAACAACTGCTGCTCTTCCCCCTTGAGAACCTGGGATGAGGCTGGGAATGCACTGCTGTTTTCACAGCATAATGCTACCCCATTCAAGATGGAGGGGCTTAACCAAATGACTAATAACAATTTTACACAGAAGTATACTTATTTGTGTCAGAAAAGATATAAATGTTGAAATAAAATGGATTGCAGAAACATGTCCCATGAGAACCAGACGAAAGGTCCAGGCTAGGAAGTGAAATGAAATACTTTTTTAAAAAAATCTTTAAAACAATATCTGTTCTTTTTAGATATTCATGTTGCAGTGCAAGGCCATTTGTGTGTGACTTGTATTTAAGCATATCTTTACATAGTTTTATTATATTTCATTTGCCTTTCTCTTACATCTCACATTGCAATTACTTGTTCTGAACAACCCTGCTAATGAAGGGGAAAGGTCTGCATACTGCAGACTATGAAGCTTTAAAAAAAGGACATCCGATTAAAGAAGAATTTAACAGTTCAAAGCGCAGCTTTGTCATTAAAGTAGGTGCAAATATTTCTTGAAATTAGTGGTCTGTGATGAAAGAAAAAAGTGTTAGCTTGGAAGAGGCAAAATCTTACCACAACTGGCATACTTTACAACCCTTTTATTTCAATTCTATTCCTCAGAATGCTGTTACTGAATAAGATTGACTGGCTTCTCTGGAAGTGTGCCTACAAAAGACAAGAAGGTACAGTCTGTGGCTTGAAAGTAAAATGATCAGGGAAATCTCACTACAGATGGAAGTAACATACTTTATATACATTTGAGATTTGCAGAGGGCTGACGCTAGACAAAATGCCAATATTATCAAGTCTGCTTATGCACCAGGTGCCGATTATTGTACTTCAGTGTGGAATGTGCGGATCGGTGTAAGTTGAAAAAACAAGTGTTTAGTTTAGAAATTTGGAGGAAAGAGACAAAGACGGGAAGGATCACAGATCAAGCCAATTGCTTGCAGTGATAGGAGAAAGTAGAGAAGGAGAGAATGGAGGAGGAGGAGGGTTTGATAGGGAGAGTTAAAGAGAAGTACCCTGATATGCAGCCTACGGGACTCTTAGGTGTAAGGGAGGAAAGGACAACTGTCTATTTTCCAATCTCATTCCTGTTGAAACCCATCTCTCCATTCCATCCAAACTATTTAGTGGTGTGTGTGTGTGTGTGTGTGTGTGTGTGTGTGTGTGTGTGTGTGTGTGTGTGTGTGTGCGTGTGCGTGTGTGTGTGTGTGTGTGTTTGATGGTATCTTCCAGCTTGCCTGGAGACATGGCACTGTGTTTCACAGCTAGATCAACAGTAACAACCACTTCCACTACCAGAACTGTCACATGCCGCTGCTAACAAAGCTACAGCTCCCACTGCTAACACAGGTCACATTTAACAAGGATAACAGCATGGATTGTACCCACACTGTGCCTAATGCTTTTTTCACATCAAAACTCTATATCTATTTCCAAATTTATAATGTTTGTGTGTAAGTAGATAAAGTTTGTGTATAATATATTTATTTTCAAAATAAAGCTCTTTTGTATAGCACTTTTCAGTGGCAGTGGCACCATTCTTTAAATGCCGCCCTAATAAATGAAGGAATCTGTCTGTGTGTCTCTTCTTGACAGTCTTTCATCTGATCTGCTTCACTTTGTTGGTCCATCGCAGGGTAGTCGGTTTGTTTTGACCTATTCTTTCTTATAGGCCGCTGATGATGTTACATGGCTGTTATCTTTCTGTCACTTTGCTGATAAGTCGACGCTGGGACAATGTTGAAGGGTGGTGACAGTGTAAGTCACATTACTTTTTCCCCCTGGAGTGTGCGTTTTTCCTGACTGATGTGCTTGGTACCATTATTTTTTTGTTATGATTTTTATGCTTTGTTTTTCATTTCTTTTGAGGTTCATTTTTTGGTCTTTGTTTAAGTTTGGCTTTAGTAAAATTCAGTTTGTTTTAAAAGTTTGATGTTAACGAATCTTAGACCCTAAATTTCCTGGTTGAATCGCCAAATATTTTCTTAGCTGGTACTCACTGTGAAAAGTTTGAGAACCGCTGACCTATAGCTACCTGCTAGCAACCAAAGCAAGTAGGTAGGTGCAGCACACAGAATGCACACGTTTCCTCTCTATACTGTAAGGATGTAGCAGCTTAACCAAGCTTGCTCTCATTGCATCTCACTGTAGTCAGCATCTAAAGTGTTGCCCTTGAAGCTTCAGAACAGAGCTTCACAATTCAATCTGTAATGCCACTGTGGCTATGAAAATCTTTTTTTTTTTAAATAAATGCAATTACTTTATTCTCAATGGGACCATAATTTTAAAAAAAAACAAAAAAAAAACACCATGCTATATTTATTAATATATTAAACTACTGATTGTTTTATGTCCATTTACAGTGAGACTTCTTTTAGCAACCAAAGGAGTCACTCTAATCTGGGAAGTAGCAAGAAAGCAGGTTATTAACATAGGTTATTCTCTCTTTCAGTAGCAATGCCCATCAGGCCACGAGTGGCATGGAGCTGTGTGTGTAGAGTGTTGCTGAGAACCCAGGATAGTACAGTGGTGAGGCTGAAGTCGTCTGGATAGGGCAGTTCTCATGTTTTTCTTCTCCTGTTCCTGTAACCAAACACATTATGGTACAGTTCAGATCGGCTTTTATGCTTGATGTGTGACCTCACAGACGATGTCACACTCCTCTGCGACCTCATAATGATGTTACCGGTTCAGATAACATGTTGTTTACAAACCACACTTCTAAAAGCACACATCAAAAGATCTTTTGTCAAAGACCTAGAGAGCTTAACCGCTGACTGTGACACCTGCCTTTACTGAAGATAACATGCCTGGCACTAAACTGGTTTATAGAAGAAAGGATTAAACTCGAGAACTTATCAAATGGATCTGGGCTTAATGAAAAAATGATCAGCAATGATTTGTATTAAATTTTCAGTAAAAGTGAAATTATTTTAGTTTGCCCGCATGTGCTTATGTTTCTAAGTCCCCATTTTGAGGTAATCCTTAACTGGCTCAAAATTAAATGGGGAATTGACATCCATTATGTGGAAAGAAGTGGTCTTAACCAGCTCAGGGTCTCTATGAAAACATCCATTATGGTGTAAAAACAACAATTAAACTTGCAATTAGTCTTGTGCTGAGGTGGGGAACAACAAATACCCCCTTAATGCTTTGATGCATTTTAAACAAATCAACACAAATACTTCTACACACTTAACAGAGTCAACACTTCACTCTTGGCTATATATCGCTTTTTTCACTTTCCCTGCTGTTATTTCCAATATAAGCAGCGGTGAAACAGATGAAATACTGTTTTTATCTCACCACCAATGGAGGCAGAAAATAAAGAAAAGGAAGATAAAAACAAGGAGGAGAGAGATAGAAAGGACACAGGTAGATGGTGTTGAGATAGAGAGATAGAGGGAAAGAGAAGGACGTGCAAGCTCATCCCAAGGGAGGTGCTGGCCTTAATTATGCTAGTGTGGCTCATCAGTCTCCTGGCTGCCCTATGGCCTCCACGTCCTTTCCTTGTGGACTGAGAATTATGCATTGCAGCAGTGTTTGTCTATAGAGTTAGGCTGACAGATTAACAGTTAAACACCCACAGTTCACACCAGGAGTCCATAGGGATCCTGCCGCCAGGGGAACAGTGGCCAGAAAAACAGAAAGACAGAAGTGCCAAAAAAAAGAAGAAGAAGAAGGGAAGATTAGGAAGAAGGCATTTGGTATCCTTTTCTCCAAAGCACAGGGAGGACCAAACCTGCTTAGTTAGTTCCGATTTGAAATCTTGGAGCCAAAAAGGCTGAAAAAGGGGACTCGAAGATTTTGAATATGAAGAGAGAGAGAAAGGAAAGAAATAGAGCGATGAGGAAATCAAGTATAATGGGGATAGATGGGGTAATGTAAAGTGGTGAGGAGAAGGGAGGTAGCAAGCAAGCAAGTCATGCAGGGACTCACTAATTGGAACAACAGCAGCAGTACTCTATTCCTAAGTGACTAATTCTACACTAGGAAGTATTGTTAGTGACATCTTCCATTGGTGTAGTGCTTTCCAGCTACGAATGTTAAGAATGGTGACAAAAACCCAGGAGAAGAGGCATTTCATTACTTTATAATGGCTCAATAGAATGTGCACTCAGTGGAAAAGGGGAATGTAGATTTTGTAAATGAAAAAGTAAAAAAAAACAAAAAAACTGCTTAGTTACATGTGAACCTAAAAACACTACAAAATCTTCTTGATTATGTATTAAAAGAAGAAAGTAATTGGGTTTGCAAATGCGAGAGCGCCTCGAGTTGTAAGACCTCGTCTATTTTTGTGTATGCTTTTTTGCACAACAGCATAGTTGTATTCTCACAAATGCAACATAAGGCAAGGAGAGACAACTTGAAAGAAGTGTGTAAAATGGAGAAACAAGGAGTGTGAAACAGAATCATTAATATCACATCATGTAAAAAAAAAAAGAAGTCTTATAAATAAATACCACAAAGACACAAGAGCCAAACTGCCATTTGATGAAGAGGCCCTCATGGCCCAGCTTTCATATTACAGTATTGCTGAACGAGAGCACGGTGTGTCACGCATCAACTCAGACTTGAAAATGACTGCGATGTGCAGGATGTGGCAAAGACTCCCAGAGTGCCCGTGGTGTAAAATTAAATGCTGTTTATGTTTCCCTTCCTATAATACGGGCACTCCAGCGAGCTGCAAGCATAGACACAAAGTTCT
>JAMQGT020004331.1:0-38708 GCA_024447675.2 Pterophyllum scalare | reverse complement strand
ATCAGACATCCCAAAAGAGATCCACTTTTCACAATGGGACCTCTCCTTTCTTTTCCTTCCTGAAAAAGATCTCGGCCACCTTGAAACTATTTGACTGACAGCGTGACAAAGAGGCTTCTTAATGTCCTGAAGAACGAGCCTCCTCCTCTTTCCCTCTAAACTTCCTTTCAGGGTGATCAGCTGTATCCATCATACCCCTCTTCCTGACCCCAGGCGGCACTGCTGCATCAGCAGCACCCCACCCCCGGTTACCCCACCACACTCTCGCCACATCGCCTCCATTGCCAACCACCCTCCCGATTAATAAGCACCAGGTTGCCCTCGGTGATGGGACACACACTTAAATCCCATCAGTCGTCCTTACAGCAGCAAGAGCCACAGCATCAGCAGGACTCTTTTTGTCTTAATTGGACAATGGAAGCAGAGCCAGCCTTTGTTCAGGGCTTGACCCTGCACACAAACCTTGCTGATTTGAAAAAGTGACAGTAAACCTATTCAGGGCTGTTACCACTTCATTCTGCCCTGTTCCAGCCAAAAGGCACTTAGTAATTTGTTATGTGAGAAAAAAGAAAAAAAATGTTTGTTACAGCCATTCATTAAAACAGTCGTATCAGTTAAAAAAAAAAAAAAAATACATAAGGACAATTTGAGTGAATTTTTAACTATTATAGAAAATAGAAGCCTCAAGTGCAAACATAGCTAAGTACAGCTTTAGTATTCCCTGTTGCTCTCAAAAAAACTGACCACTTTCTCTAAATTCCTTCAAATTAATTATGATCACCATGCTTTGAGAAAATATTCCCTCATTTGATCTTTTGAAAGTGGTGAAATTAAAAACTGTAAAACATTTCTTGGTGGTAAAGCGAATGCACAGCTCTAGTTAGAAAATAGTCTATTGACTGTCTGCTCATTTTATTTCTGGCTGTACTCGAGCTGAAAATGTGCCTAGCACCGATAATGGAGAAGAGAGAGCGAGGGAGCCACACAGAGTGAAAGCGAGACAGAATGACCTCCACTGCCACAGAGGAACGCTGAGCTCTTGCAGCACAGGGCTGGGTCTTGGTCACCGTAGCCTTGGACAGGCTGTGACAGCTTATGGAAAAGCCTTCTGCTACAATCAGCCCTTTCCCCTACAATCCTGGCAGCAGTAACACTCGCTGACCTTGTGTTTCAATATGAAAAGGGAGAGAGAATGAGTGAGTAATGTCCTGTTTGGGGTTGTGTTTGTGTAACTGAGTGCATGTGTGCGTGGGCAGTTGAGATTTTTTGGAAAAGCATCTATGGGCAAAGGCAATGATGCTGCTGAGATGAAGTGGGAAATCTGGCTGAAAGCTTGAGTGTTTCCAGCTGCTGTTAGCATACATTCAGTTCTCTCACTTTAACATTTATACACATACAATGTTGCAGGATGCTTAATTTTTTGGGGGTAACTAATATCTAAGAGAGCCAGAAGATGTCTAATGGAGCAACAATAATGTCTTGTTTTATCAGATTAAGAGTACAAAACCCATGGATAACATATGAGCAAAGACTACCCACACTAGAAGAAGCTACAAATTGTCACTGTTTTATTAAAATCAAATGCTACTTTCAGCTGTTCCCTTGTTCACAAGGGGCCGCAACAGCAGCTAGCTCTGCATATTTGATTTGGCAGATTTTTCTGCTGGCTGCCCTTCTGATGCAACCCCAAAGGAATTTGTGTCACCTCACAGAAACTAAGTGGGGATCTTACGCTTCCTCTGTGACTGTGTAAACCACTACCCTATGGAGCAAGCTTGATTATTAAAATTGCTGGTTAATTTATTGTCTATTCATCATTCTAATCATTTTGCTTTTAACAATCAAAAGACAGAATTTATCAACATAAAATCCAAACCCACAAAGACTTACTGACTCATCATATATTGCTATATAGAAAATAAGCATCAAATTCAGTAAGGCTAACTGGATCAAGTTTATATGTGCAAATAAAATTGGTTTGTATTCTGAACAGCAAGCTGTTGTTTGCTTTAGTTCTGCAGTGCACCAAAGACACACATGCATGCACATGGTTGGATGGCCAGGCTGCAAACATTAACCAGCTATAACTGACCACACAATTATTTATTGGAACAGAAACAACTAAATGTCCATTACATCTTTCAAACGTTTCACGCTTTTATTTGTAACCTTTTGCCTCTTTTTGTCTCTTATTCTCCTAATGTGTGTATGGGAGTTTGCATAAATGCACACTTGACTGTACACAAAACTTAAAAGTGCAATTTTCTCCAAATTGTGAAGAACTTTGTGATTGTGTGTTTTAAAAAGTGCTATAAGAATAAAGTTATTATCCCACTGCCTTCCATAAATGTGTTCTCTCCTCTCTCTCTCCCAGTGTCCCTGTGGGATGGATTATCTCGCCTCTCTCTCATTAATTTTACACTTTAACAGAATAACAAGTGAATTAGTAATCAGTCATCAAAGGTTGGATGTCAAAGCCATAAATAATCCTGCACACCCACTTTCTTCAAATAGAAACTGGGCTGAAGTTTAAATAACGCGTCCTGCAAACGTTTCACAATAAACGCCTTTCTAAGAAAGGATCTCTTTCTACAGGGCTTTTAATTTGAAAGAGGACTGAGGAAACGTTGACAGCACAGAGTAGCAACACACTCCAAACAGAGCAGACTGATTCAAAAGCACTAAAATATGACCCATTTATTTTATAAAACGGGGACTCGGAGAAGCCCAGCAACCTAAATAAAAATAGCCAGTCATAACTGAGATAAAACAGAGGCATAACTGCATCGTCTTCAATGCTGGTTTTAGCTAGCTCATTAGCTACCTGAACCAATCACATTTTTAGCATTTTAACTACACCATCACATACCTTTACCTTTTTAGTTGTTACAGAAAGTAGTCCTCGCCAACTCCGTCGTCTTGCTATAAAAACAAACAAACAAACAAAATGCCAAAAAAAAAGAAGCTGCAGTGTGGTTTGATGCAACCTGGGTAAATATCTACATTTTTATCCCATGCCAAACTGAAAAAGATGAGCCTTTCAGAGGAATTTTCGCTCATAAATATCCTAATGTCCGTATTAGGCTACTGAATGTCTGGGAAACACCTTAAAGCGTTTCAACCAGTGTGTCACTCCAGTTGTAGTGCTTACTAACATAGCGTAGCCTCACATTTTGAGCCAGCTAATGCGGTCTTATTAGCGTTTCAGGCCTAGATTGCAGTGGGCGTGGCTTTCAGAGCACCACCCGACCCCTGGCCGTCGTCTCTACTGGCTCTCCTGTTACATACATTAGGGATGATTGTATTTTATAGACTAACTGTGATTGTTTTATTTACTCATCTGGATGAAAAAAATGTGCTTACCAACACTACACTTAAACCCATTAACACTACAGTTAGACACAGTAATGATCATACAGATCATAGGCGGTGCTCTCTCTGTATACCTTTATAGCTGTCTAACACATTAAATGTGTCATGGAATTAAAAAACAAAGCACTTCTGTACATGTTAAATGGGCCTGCTACAGCTGGGACAGTAATAACAAATAAATAAATAAAGCTAAAATAAAATAACAGATGATCATCATCAATTAAATGGCAACGTCAATCAAAAATTAAAGCAATAAATGCCAAAAATGAATCAAGTTCACTGAGAAGGAAAGTCTATCCTCCACGTGTAGGTTGCTTGTGTGGATAAAATATTCAGACACATGACGTGAAATGCATTAATGGCTCCATAGTGTAGTGGTTTACACATTTGCCTAAACCCTGGTTCAATCACGAGAGGAGAGACAAATACCTCTGGGATTGCATCAGGAAGGGCAGCATAAAAAATCTGATAAATCAACCATGTGGAGATACCTGCTGTGGCAACCCCTTGTGAATAAGGGAGCAGCTGAAAGTAGCTTTTATCTCATTGCAGTGATTCAGGTTCAGGTTACTTTATTTATATCCGTAGGTAGATTTGGTCTGCATTAGTGAGTCAGGACCAGAAGGAAGAAACTGAAACTTGCTATTGTTAAGGGTGCGTGTCATCAACTAAAATTGAGTATAAAAAAAATAAATAAATGCATGATTACAAAAAACAAACAAACAAACATCATTTTAGTGCATTGTTCTGCTGGAAAATCTTGCATTTATCTGTATGTTTGATTGTTGCAGAGCCAGCACACATCCAGTGGCAGCAGTGGCCTCCCTGCACAGCAAAAACAAATCCAAGGAAGAGTCCAACACGCTTACAGGATCAGATCAAGTACTGAAGGGATGTGCCTAGACCACAACTTACCCAGTGGATCGCTGCCAAAGTCCTGTGCCAGAAAGAACACCTTCAGAGGTTGTGTTTCCATGCTCTGAAGAGTCAAAGCTGTTTTGGCAGCACACAGTTCAACATGCAATTAGGCAATTTTAATGTTGTGGCTGACTGGTGACTAGTTACATAATTTAGGCAATCCTGGGAAGAAGCATGTGCTTGCATCACCACCTTAAGATGGAGTGAAACTCCTGGCCCTGATAATGTAGAAAATGGAGCCTTCAAAAGTGTTGATGTTGTGAAAAGGTCTATTTTAACCCAAGGAATAATCTTTTTCTAACCCTACCCAAGTAGAATCAGTCTCTAAAGATGAAGAAAATGAAAAAGAAAGAAAGAAAAAAAGGATTTAAAATGGGTCACAACAAGAATCAAATCTGTCTCCTTGTTAAAAGCCACATGCATGTGCCACCACTGCTGACGTTAATGCTCTTTTGAGCTAGAAACACTCCAGTATGTTTTTTCAGGAATGCTTAGATGGCTCACCTCAGATGGTATACACAAACAACCAATATGATCGTTTCAGCTGGAGAATTTGAAAAGCAAAACCATTAACTTTCCTTCACATTACTGTGCTATGATCCAGCCTGTGGCACAGCACACATTGTGCTCTTCAAAGCAGACACGTAAGCTGCAGGCTGAAATTTCTGGCTGCAGGTACTGTTCCATTGGAGCTGGCATCTGTGCACAGGGAGGGAATACAGCAGTACACCCTGTGAGAACACGCTGTTCCATAACAGGGCCGTGCAAGATGGGATTCTCAGCTGGATGCTTTCCAGGTTTCAGTGGCAAGAATAAGGATATATTATGACTGAGTGCTCTCAATGGAGACACATGCACACTTTGCTCTTCATGAGCTCATATTGGTGTAATTGAGTCCACAAACATCCAAGAGACTGATCTTTAAAAAAAAAAGAAAAAAAAAGAGGAACAGTGTAGACAGGAGTCTGCACTTCATGCCACAGTCCTGCTGTGATGCGATGCAAGATGCAACCTTTTTTGTTTTCCAAGAGTTCAGTGAGTCCCCCTCCTTCACCTTGACATGCCATCACTCCCGCACAAACACATGCATGAACTCCCGCCTTATGGTGAACCTTTGACTTTGCTCCAGACACACTTCCTGATGATCGACTTGAGGGCACAACCAGATCATTTCCACCAATTTCTGTGAGGGAGCTGTTTCAACATAGATCTGGGGATGGGAGTGCAAACGGAAAGAGTGCAAATGTCTGTTTTAGCATTGCATTTGGATTATAATATTCTGTAACTGTACCGCAAAAAGGAGTGCATGAATAGGTGGTAAGTGTGGTAACAGAAGGCTTAAATAAACTAAGGATTAGGTTCACTGAGTCATTTGGTTAGTCAAGCAAGAAATCCAGCAGTGACAGATAAGAACCTGCCCTGCACGTCAAAATCAGAGATAACAGGGCAAGAGGAAGTGCTCTCTACTGGAATTGTGTAGTACTCATGCATAATGTACACACACAAACAGTCAAAATTAGCATCCCAATCCCCATTTGCAACAAAGAGCAGGATGTTCAGCCTAGCCTTTTTGGCTTCACCTCCACATATTGCATGTCCTACATTCCTGACTGTAAGTTCCTTTCATCCCTCACAAAAAGCCAGATCATTCTAGGACTGTGAGAAAGAAGGGCATTCTTTTAGCTTGGAGGAATTTCATCCTCACAGCGTTTCCGTTTCCCCTTTGCTCCTGAGCAGCTGTAAACACTGAGGTGTGAAGTAGACTCTCAGTCAGAAGCACAAATTCATGGTCAGACACATTCTCAGCTGAGGGAATAAAGTTAAAGTTAATTATCTGCAACCTATTTAAAGAGAGTGTTAAATTAAGCTCAGCCTAAGGTTTAATTGTGTTCTGGATTCTATTGGAGAGGCTGTATTGTTTGCTCATCAACATATGTCCAACACTCCCTTTGCCATAAAATCATGAGTTTGGCTATAAATAAGTATTATGCACTAATTTGTGTAAACTTATATGGACTGTAAGAGAAAGTGGTTGGTAAAGAGAGGTGAAATGTGTGCTGAGGTAAATCAAACCATTACAGGACCAGTAGAGGGTGCAAAAAGCAGACAACTTCTCAATTTATCATTAATTATTACTATGAAATTTATGAAAAAAGGTCCAAAACAATACACAAGGCAAGAGGAAAAAACATAAAGTGTGGGAGCCAAGGGCAATTTGGCTTAATTGTGCTATTCAGTCAGTATGCTGAAATAGGTCTGTTTGTTTTGTTTTGTTTCAATGCAGTATGGCACTAGAAAACAGATACATATCAAATCAAATCAAAATAATTGTTCCAGTTCTTGCAGGTGAAACTAAGATATAACTGCTGATGTGATGGTGGAGGGCTTTGAGGAGGAAGCCCCTCCCCCACCAGTGGGATCAATGCACATAAATGGAAGAGGTCACAGACCTTTGACATCTCCTTTCAGCCGGGGGTGGGGCACAGGCCTTTGTGAGATTGGCTTTAATGATCCAATTGTCAGGCGAGTCATACACCATCATACAGTATATACAGTTTGAGCCACATTTTAGTCTCTTCTGCACACACTCAGCTTTTATGCTGTTAACTAATGGATAAAGGAAAGTGTTATCCTGTCTGCATCCAGCTGCCTTGCTTCACTCTTCATCACTCCCACTTCTTTTTTCATTCTTTTCTCCCATCTCTTCCCCTCTGGAGGCTCCTCTCCAAACCTTATTTGTGCTTCTCCCTCTCCTCCTTCTTTCATGATGCATTTAAAAAAAAAGAAAAAGAAAAAAAAGACCACTTTCTACAACATTTGCAGTTTCCATGGTTCCACAGAGATGATATTGAAAAACAATTAGCAAGATGCAAAATATTAACTATTCACTCAGATGAATGAGTGCTTCAAAACGCACGATACACTGATCAGACCGCTGCGCTTAAGTAATTATAATGGGAGACAGATGGGATTCTCTACAGAAGAAAGAAAAACAAACAACACCGACATGGCCCTTGTAGTCTGTGAATATTTGCTTTCATTTATTTCGGCTCAGACACTACAAGTGAACACAGTGTTCCTGGCATTCTTGGCGCTCGATAAAAAAAGACAGGTTGAAAGTTTACAAGCATCCATGTGGAGCACGTTTGGCTTTGCACATCGCGGCTGGGATACTCTTTAAATTTTCATGTTTTGCTGAAAAGGGTCAGTTAAGCTTTGATATACAGTGACACAGCTGGGTTAATTAGCTAACTCTATCCATCTGAGTCACATTAGACGCAGTTACGCTGAGGCAGTAAAGAAATCGCTTTAGGAACCCTAAAATGTCTAGCAAGGCCCTGAAACTGAACCTTGATTTCTGTGTGATTTATTTGCATCAGGCTGCAACAATAAAGATGCCCAGATATTAATGCAAATGTATTAATAACTTAAATACTATAATAATAATAATGCAAACACTAAAAGTTTATTGAATACTTTAACTTTTTCTATTTTTAGAAAGTCCTGCCGATACCATTTGCGCACATTTGCTTAGGTAAGTAAGATTTTAAATGCGGGACCTTGCTTTTCATGCCGCGGTGTTGATCAAAATACAAATATTTTAATTAACTATATCTGGCTCACAGAACAAGTTTTTGTGACACAATTGTATTGACCAAACCTGAATAGAGGGTCACGACTCCTGCCTCAGCAATTTGATGAATGACGCCTATATTGAGGACCACCTGTTTTCTGGGGCCTGTCACATTGCAGCCAGAGAAGTGTGAAAACAATAGCACTGATCTCTCTAGTTGGGATTTTTGTCCCTTGTGCCATCTGCACTCATGATCAGAAAAGACTCACTGAGAAGTGCTTCAGGAAGGATCAGCAGAAGCATCTGCTGGCTACACCCGGTGGTGGGATCTGCAAACTGGTATCATGAATGATCTGATTTTCTCTCACTGATCAATATATAACATTTTTCAGATTCCACAGCGGAAACTGAAACCACTGTGTTACTGACTGACCGCATAATAAATTGGTTTGCATCCCCCTTTTTGTTATGACAATGAATGCAAACCTCAGTGAGCTGTCACAGCCCGGTTTGTCATAACAGCAAATGAACAGGAATCTTTTTTCTTTTAGAAGAATAAAAGAGAGAAAGGCACAGGGACAACTGAGTAAACACAAGCCATGAACACCAAAAGCAGAGCACTAATGTCCCCCCAAAATTACAGAGAGAGAATAATGAGTGGAAATAAATCAATCTGTTACCCTGGTGACAACTGGATGAGCACAAATGGATGCGAAATAGTCATTTATCTATAACTTGGTTGAGCTTTTTCATGAGAGAAATGTCATGGTGGACTTTTGGAAAACCTCTTTGCCTCACAGCAGGTCTCTAGCACAGCAAAACAATAGATGAGAAGATGAGGTGTTTTTTTTTTAAAAAAAAAAAACAGCTTTAAGAGAGGGAACCGCTATCATAACAACATGAAAGGTTAGATGATGCTCATCCCAAATAAGATGTTATTATTTTAAAGAGGCTATCTTTCGAGGGAGAATGGAAATGAGGTACAGCTTAATTCATTTGTAGTTTTGAACTGCCTAAGGTGCACGGTTTAATGAAAAAGGAGGGAACCCTCATGTGTTTAATGAAAATAACTGTTTTGAGATTTTCAAAGCATCAGTTGAGACTGCAAAATAGCTAAGACGCAACAGTCACTCAAAGTGAGCCGGCACCACACCGAGTCAGGGCCTTCACAAAGCAACATGAGAAAGAGACATCTCCTTCAAGGCTAAAGAGACAGACCTGTCCGAGTGCACGAATGCTGTCATGGGGCCTTACTTATCTCCACCAAGATTAAGTCCCAATTGTTCACCAGGAACAAAGGCAGTCAGTGAGGAAACCAGCCCCCCTCAAGGGCCAGATGGTCAGCGTTCAGAGCTCCCCTGACCCCTCCATTCCTTGTCCTCTTTGACAGGGCTGTGCGTGGTCCACGCAAGCCATGCCACCCAGCTAATTCATAATCACAAATGAATGATCAATCATGTGATACTGTACTCATGTGACCTTACTGATGTGTAGCAGCAGAAAATAGTCATATTAGATATTATGAATGAGAAAGAATAGAATAAAATAAGTGAAAAGAAGAAGACTGCCTATTGTAAGTGCCTGAGTGCCAGCTATGCTGTAGATGGAAAGATGTTGTAATCTGCACAGGCTCCAAATAAACCTCCTGCTCACTCTTATCTGATATGAGTTTATCTAAGCTGCTGAAGCTTGTTTCAACACCAAGCCTTAGGCAACAGTAACAGTGTTCAACAGACGTCGCTCCTTAAGTATTAGTGACCTGGCTCCAGGGCACAGTTGGCATGACTTTCCTGACAACCAGTAATTACCAACAAGTACTGAAGCAGCCACAGTGGATAAATGAACTGACTGCTAAAAATGATCATGTGAAAGGTCGCCTCGGTAGCGCGCACACAGCCAGCCGGCTTTTACAGCTGAGCATCACTGACAGCCCGAATTAGACAAGGTTTGGTAGTTTGTGCAAAATACACTGCACTAAACAAATTAAGATCTGCGTTAAAAAAAAAATCATGAACGCAGTTCCATGCAAGCCTACCTTATACACAGCCTAAAGAGTTACATTTCCACGAGGATTTGGGGTCCGCGTATAAACTTGCGCTCTCCGGTTCCGACGCCAGCACCGACGCTGCAGCTCCAGGAGCTCTGCCTCTCTGCCACAGCTGATCGAAGCCCAGGAAGCAACAACGTGACGTCAGGAAAAGACTGTACGTACCGTTTGGTTTAATGCAGTTTGTGTTCATTTGGGCCTCAAATGGGAGGGAAAAAAACAAAACAGAAGGGGATGTGTAAAGCTAGTAAATAAATAACTATCGACTAAATGTATAAGTAGGTGTTTAAAGAAAAAACTCTAAAACGTAAACTAAGAATTCTAGTTACTTTTTTGTTGTTTTTACAGTAGCCTTTATTAACCTTATGTTACAATTTAACATTTGGCTATTCGGTAGATCCACATATACAAGAAAATAAACAACGTGCACATAAAACTAAAACTAAAACTAAAAAGAACGAGTCAATAAAGTCACTGACACAAGCACATATACCTACAAACACACCTTAAACTGAAGGATATGTTGAAGTTGTATTCTTTTTAACCTGCAGACTTACATCTTTCCCTGATTTAAGTCTGTGGGCGCCACTGCTCAAAGCTTGCTTTGGGTTTTCAAGTCAAAATAGAGTCATGTCCCTCTGTAGGTACAAATGATTAATGCACCGAGTTTAACGGCGTACACGCAGCATGCATGGTCTTTATGCTGCATAGTTGGATAGATACTTTTGGTGATATAAAAGACTATGACTATAAAACATGCCTGCAAGGAGCGAACGCAGCACGTTGTGTTTACGCCTTTTTTTTCTTGTCTTATAAGTCAATTGGCTTTTTTCCAAGTTCCTGAAAACAAGCGCGCTCTCGTCATAAGTTGTAAAACACCGCCCCCTGTCGTGTGACATCAGGAATAAGAAGATGACGCAGAAGGTAGTTGCTGTAAAATTATTACGCAGCATAGCAAGCAATTCTAGTGTGATAGAAGATATAAAACTGCAGGATTTACAGTAAATAAATGAACAGGGAGGACGCAACAGACAGCTAATCCGAGACAGAGTTGCAGCGCAGTCAGCATATAAACAAAAAAAAACATCCATAGACTGGCCGCTTAAGTCACTAAAAGACAGGCTAGAAATGCACCTCTTCCTTTAGACCTCGATGGACATGCAGGGGTCTCCGTGAGTTACAGTGATCTTGCAGGAACTAGTATGTTACAATCTACAGTTCTGGTCAGAAAAGCAGCAAAACAGACCCAGAGCATTACCATCACCACCATTGGCACAGTTGGCACAGTGTTCTTAGGTCTGAATGCCTCACTTTTTACACCTCCAGTCATACCTCTTATCATTGTGGCCAAATATCTCAATCTTTGTCACATTTGACCATAAAACCTTTGTCCAGAGTGTATTTGGCTTGGCCATGTTGGCAGCTGCGAATTTCAGTTGAGCTTGAAGGTGTCAATTTTGGAGCAGGGATCAGCACCCTCTCAGTCCATGGCAATGTGAAAACTGGCTTTACTGTGGATAGTGATGCTGGTGTTTCAACAGTTTTCTGTTCATGGCAGGTTTGAGTCTTGGTTGTTCCTGAACATCCTAACCAGTTTCCTCTCATCTGAGGGTGACAGTTTGGGTCTTCTTCCAGACCTTGGCAAAGTGGTGACACATCTGAATAACTTGTACAATTGTATGAAATAATCTTCTTGGAATCTGCAGTTGTTTAGAAATGGCTCCAAGAGAGCTTCCCAACTTGTGTGAATCTACAATTCTCCTTCTTAGATCTTCAATGAGATCCTTGAACTTTCCCATTGTTCTGAGTATTGGTCAGTCTAATGAGTGCTGTCAAACAAATCCTTTTTAGTGTCATGACCACCTGCCTCACTGTGTGGTATGATGGGTGCATGGTGGCAGAGAAGGAGGCGCTGCAGAGAATGGTTAAGTCTGCACAGAGAACCACCAATCAGGGACACCTACACCACCAGATGCAAGGAAAGAGCTACCGGCATCCCCTGTGACCCCACCCACCCTGCACACAGACTTTTCACCCCTCTCCTGTTCGGAAGGAGGCTGTGCTGCATCTGGGCTTAAAACATCTAGACTGAAAAATAGCTTCTACCCGGATGCGGTCAGACTGCTGAACCGCTCCACCCCCGTGTATTGACTATGTACCCCATACACTACACATATCAAAACAGCATTAATTCCATGCTGCTGTTCCATTATCCTGCTATTCTGTTATCACCACTGCACCTTAAAACCATTTCAAGTTGTTGCAGCTAGTTATGTTTAGTGTATTCTTATTCTATTTTACTCATCCTAGTTTATTTACTTATTTTATTTATTTATTTAAATTCTATTTTATTTATTATTCTAATTCTATGTTTGACCTACCACATACAAAGAGAATTAAGAAACTATATTTTGTTCACATTATGTCTCATAGTCTGAATGACAATAAAGCTCACTCTGAATCTCTTGTGCTGGCAAAGAGAAACTACCAGTTGCAGTCAATGTTAATCAATTTAACAGGCCTTAGCCTCGTCAAGTTAAAAGACATTGTAGAATCTTCAGTACCACTTATTGAAAGATTCAAGTGAGTGTATGTATATATTTGAGCCTGGATGCGTACCTTTGAGCCTGTGTGGATTAGAGAGAATCCAAAATAAATTCAAACTTGTGCACCCAATTCTTGTTTTTGAAAGTTGTTAAAGATGCATACTGTACAGTCAGTCCACCCTGGAAAAAGAGTTCAAAGAAATCATTAAAAGCCCCATATTACCATTACATGGTACTGACCACAATTGTTCATGTCAGTTATAAAAGAGTAATTCTGAGGGTGTGTGATTTTGTTGAACACAATGACAGCCCTGGAAGGATACATTATGAGCTCAGTTCATTTAAGCTCAACTTGAATTTAAAAATGACATCAGCAAGGTACTAGAATTTTCAACAAACAACCTTGAAATGATATAATTATTATAACATTTAAATGGAAAAATATTAATTATATACAGTGTGTCATATGCATATTTGGATGAATGGTTGTTCTGTTGGTCTATTATTTATTATAGTACAACCAGCAGCATTTCTAAAAAAAATTTTTTCATAAAACAAAACTTATATGTAATATATTAACAGGAAAGATAAATATTTTTAACTACTTTGAAGTATTTTTTCCTCCGATGCGAGATTTTCCGTGAGATCATAACGTTTAGGCAACTTTTTAACGTTTGGGAGCAGCAACGTGTTGCCTTCCTCTATCGTGATGTAGCATCTTGCACATGCGCAGTACCTGATATTTGAAGTCTCTTCTCCGGGGTGTTTGAACAGGAAGGCGGACATGTTGGCCAGGTTGTTGGAGAAAATCGGGCATCGTCTGCGATTGTTTTCCGAAAAGTAATACATATCAAACCCGATTTATCCGTATTTCATCTGAGGGATAAAACATTTCGGACCGGGAAGCAGTCGATGGTCAGTGACAGCGCACGGAACCCAGTGGATGGACTGCCTTTAAACGTTGTAACGACTCGTCTTTACACTCATCGAAATTTGGAAGAAGCAGAAGTTTTTTTCCCCCACCACTTCTACTTTTGAGCTGTCAGATTGGTTTGCCGTTTTCTGCAGGGGCCTGGCACAGATATGGGAACGGGCCTGGACTAGCTTTCCTTTACAAACTTTGCTTTTTCAGAGAGACGTTGCATTCATGTTTTAACTACCTTTTGTTTGGATGCACCAACATTTTAAACCCTTATCCTCAGTGGCATCCCACGGAGGCTGACTAATCTGTCGCCGCATTTATCTTTGCCACTAAAGTTGTTTGCCACTCGTACTGGGGAAACATATTTCGAGTCCGAAAATGTGGCGTTTGCATGTCCAGTGCAACCTTAAATCGTGCGGAAGCTTGAGAAGAACAATGTGTTTTCTTTGAAGTGCGACGTAAAGTTCACACGAAGAAAGGAACATTTGGCTAGCTAGCTACCGCTAGCTGCTAAAGCTAGCTAGCCACTCGCCATTGAGCTGTTTTTTGTTCATAACTCAACGTAAGGACTGAGTTTGGCAGCAAAAAAAAAACAAACAAACAATGTCTGCTGGGGAAACTATGGAGGCTCGATTTGAAAAAATCGATGCCATGCTGAAAGACCCAAAGTCAGAAATAAACACGGATTGTCTGCTGGTAAGTTTTTAGCATAGTAGCGGGCTAAGTGGATAACGTAGCGATTCAGCCAATTCAGGGTCAGCCCAGTCCTTGGAGCAGAAATTCTTTCCGAGACCAGCACACTTCATCTTGTCACTGAAGAAATGCTGACATAGAATAGATTGGTGCTTAGTTCGGTTGAACCCCCGTGCACTGACATGTAAGAAGTGTGTGTGTGTGTGTGTGTGTGTGTGTATATAAAGAAAGAAACTGATTTTTAAGATCTCCAGATACTGAAGGCTAAAAACAAAAACACACTTTAATATGATGGTAATAGCAACAGTCTTATTCTGTATTGGGCTGGCTCTTAAATCAGGTAACGAGTAATTGAAAAGCAGTCCGTACTAAGTTAGACTGACAGATGGCAACCTTTGTGTTTTCCACAGAGACACACACTTCGGCAAATTATTTTTGGTTTAGGTAAGTTAAATTTGATAAGCTAGTGGT
Source organism: Pterophyllum scalare (assembly GCA_024447675.2). NCBI lineage: Eukaryota > Metazoa > Chordata > Actinopteri > Cichliformes > Cichlidae > Pterophyllum > Pterophyllum scalare. Next base: position 24,165 of record JAMQGT020004331.1, on the reverse strand, counting down.
TTTCCTGTCATCCACTGCAGACTGATAGTGATATAAAAATTTTCTTTTGGTCATCAGTGTTCTGCTCAGATCTTTTAGAAAGTGACTGGTTAGATGTGATGTTTGCCTCATCTTCATATATAGTAATAGGCCCTCTTCAAGCCTGTTGTAACCTGCGGAGCTCCAGCTGCATCAGTACACCTGTTGGCTAGAGTTTTTCCTAGCACCTTCCTGCCCGTGGGTGACAACTCCAAGAGACTCCTATCTGAGAAAAAGCGGCTGCTGCCACGTGCTTCACCCTGGAGCAACACCTTTATTGGTTTTTATTACATGCAGCAATCCCGGGAACTGACTCATCCTAGAGTGAAAGCAAAGGGGATGTTGTTGTGCCAAAGGTTTGTTGATATCAGCAGCATTTCTGGTTCGGTGACAGCCACACTTGGTGTTTTCACAGGGATTTGCCTCTTGGTGACTAAAGGGAGCGGTTGTGCTCAGATGTTTGTTGTGGTGGAAGCAAAATTAATGTCTGCAATTGGCTGGAAAAAACTTGTCCTGGATTTCCAGGGACTGACTTAAAACCTGCGTTTTGGGTTTTTGCATATGACCTAGTTTTTCGCCTTGGGTTCACCACTGAACTGGCAAAAAATGAATAGTACCTGTGGATATCTGCATTGTAATTCTGTGGTAACTCATCCAGTTATAGTGCAAACATGGCTCTTTGATTAATGATTCTTCTTGATTGTATGATATGGGAGTGGACTAATTTACTTGGGAAAGGGGCTTGTCCCAAAACCCCACCCACACACTCAAGAGTGTTTGTGTTTAGGGTGCTGTAGATGGAGATATTTAGTAAAGAAAATTCCTTAGCGCTGACCTCCCATCATGTTGCAGGAAAGGGGCCCTTAAACTCACCTAGAAGTGCACATGCTCTGCATTTTTAATGGCAAAAAATAACTGTGGGGACTGTTCCCACTGGCAGCCACACACACAAGGGTGTTGTTCGTCTTTTTTTTCCCCTCTCTGCGATCGCCCCTGATCAATGAATGGAGGCCTTTTGCTGAGGCGCTCTCTGCCACCATGCAACTCCACCCACAGCTTAATAAAATTCCATGCTAATCAAATAACCTCTTGTCTTTGACTGGCCTGGAGTTCCCTGTGTGTCCCACAGCCATTCTGCATGTCTGGAGAGAGTTGAGACCAAGCAGGCAGCTCTGAGGTAGCTGGGTGTGGGCTCTGCTCTCTACCCATAAACCAAAATTATGTGGACTGGAGACTCATGTTTCTGAGGGCTGTGAATCAGGACATTTAATGCATGAAGCAGCCAACATGCTTGGTTATGAGTAATAGGCTCCATCAGAATGCACAATACAAGCCTTTTACTGGCCCTGTTTCTGTACCTGGCATAACACTCTGTCCGAAGTACATCAGTGTTGGGATTACACTTTTCCCTTATAGGAGCTTGGCCTGTGTTGTGTGATGGTGACATTTGGCCTGTAACTTACCGCTCAGCTTTGGGCTTGCATAACCACTCACTGTTCTCCAGCCCTGCTGCCCTTATCTTCACTCGCTAAATAAATCCCGCTCGGGGTGAAGAGAGCCTTATCTAGATGGGCAGCCCCCTCCTCAATCATTGTGCTCTACATTGGCTTCTAAAGAGCCAATCTGATCAGACAGAATTCCTGACATTGTGATGGAAAGCTCAGTTGCCATTAAAGTTCTGAGCATTGTTAATATGTTTTGCTCTGTCAAACAGCAATGACTGGTTTGTATCTAAGTCTTTTAAAAAAAATTTGTTGGCTGTTTGTGAAAGTACTGAAAAATGTCCCAGACACCCTCGCAATTGGCACTGACGTGGTTTATAATCCGGTAAATTACAATAAATGAATTGATATGTTGGGACTCGCTCTGAGCAATAATTGAGGTGCACTGTATAAAGGCTTCCTGTCATAGTCTTTGTTCTTACTTTGACTCTTGGACCGTGTGAATCTCTGAGTTTGATCCCTCTTTCATCTGTTATTTGGACTTTAAGTCTGTAGTAAGAGTAATTACAGGAAACGGCAAGGCCAATAAACCAGAATCATAGATGGCAGCTGTGTGAGTACTACATGTCAGGGTGGATGTTCTGACTTGTGAGCAAAAATTAGAAGTGCTGCACACAGTTCAGTTTGTGTAGGTCAGTGGAACAGATAAATCAGCTTTGTGGTGCAAATCATACACACTTACCTTTTAGCTTAGTGACAGTCTGATATGAGCTAGTGTGCACACACATACACGCATAATTAAGATTTATTGTGTTGAAATCACATTTGGGGCTTAACATCTGACAGTATATGCTATTTAATTTAAATTTTGTCCTAAAACGTCAGTGCTGAGTGAGTCAGTGATTCTTCTGCCTTATAATGAAATCATGGTATAGAGTGATAAAGAACCTCAGGGCTAAAAAGTTGCTGGTGTGAAAACTTGTAGTGTTCTTATTTGTATAACTCCATTTGAGGTTCATTGTGCTGCAGTCAGAATGTGGTGCTGATGCTGAATGTAGCCCAGTTAAGTGAAACTATCATATGATAAAACCAGGCCTTATAAAAGCTTACCTTGACAAACAGTTCTGTCTAGCATAAACATGTTTGTGGCGTGCGTCCTGATTTCCTTGCATAGACGTTTGCCAAGGCCCCACTTTTGAAAAACAGCCGGTGAATCCATGTCCTGCCTCCATGACCTTTGCCTTTAATGGACAAGCCTTGCCTCTTAAGGTGTTGTCTTGCACTGATAATGCATCAATATTCTGTGGTGTTTTAGATTTACTGGAGGTTTTTGCCAGGACATGATTGTCACCCTTTCATGGTATTCTCAGTTAGCGTATAGGCCTGTGTAAGGGACATGAATGTCAAGGCAAAATTCTCCAGGCCATTGTTGTCAGGATATACCAGCCCTTTAAGCTGCATCTGTTTTGTTGCTCAACCAAAACAAAGAGTGTGCAGTGTAATGACCTTTGATTCTAAAGTGAGGCATGACATGCAGCATTTATCAGTTGAATATTTACTAATTGGGGAAAATAATGTAATATTAATAATATTGCCCTATTTTTTTCAGAGTGACGCAGGTAAATGCAGGGACCTTGAATGCACCACCGGTTGTTTTTCAGCTCTTTTCTCACAGCTGCAGCCACTGCAGGGCTAATGTAACTCTGACCAAAAAAGTACTGCAGTGGCTACATTTTCATGGTGGTGGTCAACTACAGCATTCAGCTGAGTTGATTTGTCCATTGCTTCCTGGAAGTAACAAAAGCACTCAAAGGAGGTATGTAATACTTTGGAAGATACACAGGAAACGTATGGGCTATGTTGAATTGTTTTTAATTAAATCAAAAACACACGAGTCCAGACCCTTTGTTGATAATGAATTACATGTTCTTGATTTGAAAAACATATATTTGTGGTGAGTAGTCAGCATTTGATCCACCTATTGTCAGAAGGTTCAGGGCTGTCAGTCGTAAACTGCTCTCCTCAGCTATTCAGTTATGGGAACAACAATTGACCGAGCTATTTGTAGCACTGCTTTCCCTCAACTGACTGTGCAGGAATGCATACTAAAATGATCCAATCTTTTAAAAATGGAATTAGTCTGTCCTACTTATTTTCTTTTGGGGGGGGGCATCTTTGTTCCTTGTCTAGTGAAGATAGTTGATTTGAAAGTGAATTGCTCTTTGATAAAATGGTCATTTGGTGGCATTGGCATTAAAGGTAAAGGAGCAGAGTTTTGCTTCAGAATCCACTGTTCAGTCAGTGGAAACCAGTGAGTGATCGCCGCTGCTGGGATAACTCCATTATATTTTCACATGAAAGCATTTGTGACAGTGGTTCTCGCTCACTGGGACCTCATAAGAAAGTGGAATGCCCCTGTTTTGCTACTTCTGAGCTCAGTGTCACAGCCATTTATCCAGTAGAGTTGTTAGATATGCAGCATTTCAAGGTAAATGGGATTTCCTGTCTGTAGATATTATCTGCTGCAGGAGTGTGCAAAAGTAGTCTAGACAAAGTGCTCAGTTAGACAAACTAAAGCTAAAGTCTCACTGGTGGTTTCCAAGTGTACCAAATGGATCTGTGTTATCGCTCTGAGTGTTTTTAACCTGAGAGGAAGTGATGCTACGTCATGCTTTGAATGGCTTCATTGGTTTGTATGATCACATTTGCGTTTACACGGGCACACCCCGCTGTGGAACGGGCAGCCTGCTCAGCTGCTCACATGTGGAAAGCATATTGTCTTGAAGAGGTGGCAGAAAAGGAAGTGAGAAGAAGGGCTCAGCTTAGGCCAGTCCACATGCCTTGTGCTGGCATGCAGAGAGGGGATGATGTGGCCGAGTCTCTCATGGAAATTTTAACTCAAGACTTCAATGTCTGGAAAAGAGCTTGTGTGTGTGTGTGTGGGTGTGGGTATGTACACTTTTCACCCCTTAAGATTAAGAAATAAATGAAATAATTACCATAATGTGATGTCGGCCAGTGTTGTGTATAACTATACATTTTTTTTAACATAACTATCACATTTCAAGAATATGGTGATGAGCTGGTTTTTCATACGATTAGTTAGTAATCCCAGGGATGTGTCACCCTCTGGCTGAAGCAGCATCAGCAGAAACTGGATAACAGGGAGCCCTTCAAGCTCTGGTTTGTTTTCCTTGCAACTTTTTTCCCAAGACTGCCACATAATAAAACATCCTGTGCACAGCTACTGCCCAACCCATTTTGAGCTGAGTAAATCATATTCATGATTTTACTTAAAATATCCCTGCAATATACATTATAAGTTTATAACAACATATTATCTCAGTAACTGTGTTACTTGAATTCAGTGTCTCATTTTTGCCTGCTGTTCACAGTTCGGATCCTTGGTGTTCATTCCTAATTCTATAGTGTGTGTGCCTTTTTTCCCCCATTCTGTTTGCCTGGAAAATACTCATCACTGAAAAGTATTCTGAATTATTTGCTAAGGAAAAAAGTATTTCAAGTACTCCTGTACCAACAGCCTCATATTTGGTAGTGTAGTCTTGAGCTGGGTTTGTAATAAAAACTGTCTTTTGCAGCTTTAACAAGATCTACCAGCCCAAATAGCAAACCAAAGCTATTATTAATTTATGCTTGTGAATTTAATATGCACACAACAAACAGGAAAGTTATCCTGATACAATAACTTGGTTTTTTGTGTTGAAAAATGGAAACAAATATCTTCCTCTACTAAGTGGGACTGCTGCCACTTGGAGGAAGCAGCCACGTTCTTGTAATCAGGGCAGTAGGAGCTGGTTGAAATCCACTAGGGTGGTCATTGTGTGTCTGTACTTTGAGTTGATGATTTTCATCTGAAAGAAAACAGACTCGCATAAATGGGTTGATCCATGAAGTGCTGACAAGTTCAAGGCATATCTTCCAGCAGTATTTTCCATTCAGTCTCCATTCACATGAGGCATTGCAGTCATCTTGCAGTGTTTAAGAAGAAAAAAAAAATCCTTTCTCTGCAGCACAGCTGTGGAGGTGGAACAGGGATAATACTTTGGAGGCATTACAATCCACATTAGTTCAGAGAGCTGGCAACAAGCCCAGAAGGTGTAAAGCACTTCTCAGATTCTGACAGTATCCTCTGAACTTGTCTCATGGCTAATGCACATTTGTGTGCAGTCGCTGCACAGGTGAATAAGTGAATAATAATAATAAAAAAAGAAGTTTTAAGTTTCTTCTCTGCAAATATTTTATTTTCCAAGTTTTTCTGTCAGTGAGAATCATATTGCATTTGAACTCCAGCCACTATTCATTTTGGGATGAACCTGGCGAGCTTAGTGTGGTGGCACATGAACTAAATGTTGCCCTCCAGGTCACAGTGGATGTCCAGAGCAAAACAAGTGCCCCTGTCCCTACCTCTAGTCCAAGGCAGTGGAGTTGGACAAGATTCTTTATTTTAAAGCAGCTGAATGATATCAGGGACTACTTTTGGGGTGTGTAGCTCTGTTTTGTAGTGTTTGCAGGTCCAATTTGCTCTCATTCACAAAGGCCAGTTTACAAGCAAACTTAATTTTCATTCCGACTGGGAGTTATGTTTGTATTTGTGTTTGACAATTTGGTTATTAAAGTCGGTGATAATGGACAGCTCTCAGCTTCTCCACTGTGACAGCTGACCAATAGCAGCCCTTTAGCTCAGTAAACAGACCTAAAACTGATCTGTTACTGATGGGTTGTTCAGACAGATCCATTTAAAAAAAATTTTTTTTCATAGTATGTGGAAAAACATGCATATGGGAAAGCACCTCTATTTTATGTTGACTGCACTTACCTGATTGGGCACCCTTCTTTCTCTATTGCTCATAAACACAGTATGGATGGAAATCCATTGTAGGGAATGTTGTATATCAGTGCACAAACCTACATTATAGGGTATTGGTCAGTACCCATTTTAGTAATAGTTTGCCAGTTGATTTAAAAAGGGCAAAGGAAGGGCACCCAGGTGGCTCAGTGGTGGAGCAGGCGACCACATACATATGCTGCCCTGCGTTGCGGGCGGTGTGGGCTTGAGTCCCGGCCTGTCGTCAACTTGCCTGCATGTCTTCCCCCGTTTCTCTCCCCATTTCCTGTCTCTACACTGTCAATAAAAAGCTGCTGTGGCCAAAAAACACCCAAAAAACCCAGCAAAGGATGTTATCTCTGTTGTCCCTTCCAGGTACGACTGTATACAGTTGGCCCTCACATCTTGGCACAGTTCCTCTTTCTGTATGGATAGGTGACACCACAAAGATGCAAATGCTGAGATTCAAACACTGGTGCTCACACCCAGAGCTGTTCACTTTTACATTCTCAAACTGAGATCCTCATTTTTTAAAAAATAAGTTACGTTCTATTTGTCTATTTATCTTAAAGTGTATTTTTTATTTGCTGTACCTGGCTCAGTTGTTGCACTGGCATTTCCTTAGCATGGCTGACAGGCAGGCTGACTTTTCTTTGTTGCTTCCTTTATTTGTTCTCCTGTTGGGCTAGCTAGCCCAACATGCACCAGATCTCCAACTCCCTCCGCCTTTCCGCCACAGTGTTTAACAGTTATGCTGATTGAAAGTAAGACTCACTATGTGACTCCACACTTCGGATAGATGTCTTTTTTTTTTTTTCCCTCTTTCCCTCCTTCACTTTTTTGTTGAGAACTTGTATGGCCACATAACTAAAATAGCTCTCTGACGTGTACAGTCCTGTTAAGGAATGTTACTGTGGCTGTCCAGAGTTTTCTGCGGCAGGAAGTTATGCAAACGTGCATTGCTGAGTGCAGAGCCTTGTGATTAAGGTCCTGAAGGACTCAGTTCTTCAGAATTTTTTTTCTTTTTTTTCGCCCCCAAGTGTAGGCTGCTTGGATACTATATGGCTCAGAAGGCCTCTGTTTTTTTTCCCCTCCCAGCCTATGGTCTATCTTGTGTAAATAGTCTCTCCTGAATGTTCTAAACTGAACAGAAGACCTTTCTACTTATTAATTTCACATATTCTGACCCAGTAAATGCTTAAGTTTTTTTTGCTGTTCCGTCCAACCATCCTTTACCTCCCTTTTTCCCATTTTCCCCTCCCATCTGCATTTTCCCTGTTTCCACCCATCCCGCAGGGCTCTTGCTTGTTTTATGTTTGTGTAGATTTCCCTGACCTCCACTGTTGAGCAGAAGCAGCAGAGTGACTTAAGAGGATTCCCAAGCTGCTGATTCACCATGTGTCATCATTGCTTTGCTCAGAGAAACAAAAAGCGTGTTAACACATTATTCACACTGCTGGAATGACAAGATTTCATGCTATGATAGACAGCTCAGAGAAGATGCAACTTTGCCAACAGGATTCTTTTATATTTTAATAGTATCTCTTGCTAGTTTTATAGTGGAACATGTACCTCTCACCTTTTTAAAGGAAAGCAAATGTAGGTTAGCTCACCCTTGACAACATCTGGCTCGCACCTGCTCGAGGGACTGCATAACAGTTGACGTACATTAGAGTGTTTGTGTGCCCGTCTTTTTTCAGCCATTCTGGATTATGGAAGATTAGATTAAACCCTACCAGTGGCACTTGTGCTCTTGCCTAGCCTAAGGCAAGACAGTTTCTATTTACAGCTCTTGAAATTTAATTTCATTTTAGTTTGAACAAATGGCAATGGATACTTTTAGGTACTTGTTTATTTATTATTCAGTCATTGTTGGAAAGATATGTTAAAAAAAATAGAGATCATAAATCGTAAAGATTAAGATTTTTTTTATTACAAAAATTTTGTGAATTCAGTACGTTAGTACTAATTATTAGGGATGCCATGATTGCAAAGTTCTGGTTTGATTCCAATTCTGGTTCTTAAAATTACAAGTTGGCTTATTTTTTTAAATAACAGCTTGAGGTTTTTCAGTCCTTCATCACATTTATTATTTTTTATTGTGCACAAATTAAATCTTGGAAAATTTCCCACGTTTGAATACAAAAGCAGAAGCGCTCTGCCATCGGTTAACGTCATCTCACGTGCATTTATACTGATCGATAGTGGCGGATAAATTGGTGCATCTCTATAGCATCAGTGTCGTGCAACGTGCAAGGGAGGCTTTAGAGCTTAATCAGGTGTACTTTTTTAACAGAATGCTCAAGTGCTCCACAGTAGTAAAGTAACCCAGACTGGAATCCAACTGTCAGTGTTGTGCACTGACTGTCCCACAGTTTGCTTTTCACATGCTGTGTGTGATGACAGATTTGTGTTGTTGTTGTAGGAACTGTTTTATTTTCATGCATGGTCACCCTTCGGCTTTTCTTTCAGGATGGCTTGGATGCACTGGTGTACGACCTTGACTTCCCTGCCCTGCGGAAAAACAAGAGCATTGACAACTTTTTGAATAGATGTAAGTACATTGCATCACGTTTTTCCCCTTATGATGTCCCCTTGTTACATATGGGTGCGAGTCTAGACTTACACCCATATGTAACAGAGGGAGGGGGAAGCTGTTTTTGGGTCATGTCCTGTATGTGGGCTTGGACACAATAGGTGTCTGCTGCTTAGTGTCCCCAACAAAGGGGCTTTCATAAATGGTTGGTGACCCGCTTGATGTCTGTCAAGGCTGGCTTCTCTTTTTCACTGTCCTCAGAATGAGGAAACCCCCATAACTATGATTTAGGCATTAAAAAAATATAAATCAGAGGCTTCTCTCTTTCCTTAATGGATCTGGTTAAACTGCTCAATTTTCTGCAGTTACATTTCTATTAATGGGCAGTTACCATGTTACAGTGTATTTGCCAGAACGTCTGGCATGGGAAGTGGTTGTTCTAACTTTAATTTCCTGTATTAAATATTGATATCATAGCACCTGTAACTACACAAAAATCAAATGCTTACTCTCCCCCTTACAGTATAACTCTGTTGGGAATATTTTGTAGCCATCATTTTTCACTTTATTCTCTTTCTACTTTGGCAAATCAGTTTGGCACTAAATCTGTTAGGGGCTTGTACTTGTGCTGTATTGATCACTTAGTTGTTTTTATGGGGAAGCAAGTGGCATTCTTAATACTTCAGAAATGCATGAGATACTGCTAAAAATGTACAGGTCATTCATGCCATTGTGCATGTAGTGACTGTTCATGCATTCTTAAGTTTTTGTTTTTTTTTGTTGTTTTTTTTTACTTTTGAGTAAAACTACACTATAATATGTCATATTTGTTGTATCAACTCAAGCTACTGTAACCCCCTAGGCAAAAACTGCCATTAGGCATCTCTTCAATTACTCTTGGTCCTGTATGTCTATGTAAAGCATTGATGGATATGGAATAATGAAGGTCTCTGCTGAGACAGTGATCTTCAGTAGCATGATTTGCCTGAAGGGCCCCTTGCTCTGAATCCCTGCCATGCATTGTGGTTTGCACCACAATCAAATCAACTGTCTGCTCTACTGTATGGATGCTGGGACCTACTGACATTAATCCATCACCCACCCTCAGGAGCAGATATACACAACAGCAACTTGGGTTCCTATTTGGACCATTTCTAAACATGATTTATATGTCTTCATGTTTGCCTGGGATTTTTCATGTAGGGATCATGATCCCAGGAACCCATGCTTGGTGGAAATGACTCACAAATGTTCTTATTCTAATAGCTTAGTACTTTCTTTCTATTTTTAGATCACTTGAACTTGGATGCCCCCGCACCCCTCTTTTCCATGCATTCTTGTGCTAGTTGTGACTCATGTGAATTGAAAATTATCCCACTAGCACTGCTATGACCAAATTTGGCTGAACAGTGGATGCTGTCTCCCCTAGGGTAGCTAGAATTATTACATCAGGGAGAGGTCAACTCTCAGTAAGCAACAAGCTTTCCCAAAACGGCGTCACTCAGCTGTGCAGTTGCAGTACGCTGTCAACTTGTTCTGCTTTGCTTGCCAAAAATCTGGAGAACCTATGAAACTAACCTCTGAAAATATTATATTGTATAAACAAGGAGGCTGTCATGCCTCAATGATGGGGATACACCTTCTCTTAAAGGTCAATACCATAACAAGGGCTTTGTGTGCTACTCCTGGTAACATTAACCTTTGCATTGTTCCCTGTCCCTCCCCCAGACAAAGAGACAATTAGTAAAATTCGTGATCTGCGGATGAAAGCAGAGGACTATGAGGTGGTTAAAGTTATTGGGAGGGGTGCATTTGGAGAGGTGCAGTTGGTAAGAATGCCATTTTATCTTTTTTTGTTTGTTTGTTTTTGAGTAGCACAGTAGCTATAAACTTAACAAATTTGTGAACAAGTCTGACTTGATTGCCTCCTCGTTATCTTTTCAGGTAAGACATAAAGCCACAAGCAAAGTATATGCCATGAAGCTGCTGAGCAAGTTTGAGATGATCAAGAGGTCAGACTCTGCTTTCTTCTGGGAGGAGAGGGACATCATGGCCTTTGCTGATAGTGCATGGGTTGTTCAGGTATGGTGGGACAGCATCTAAAAATGCAGTTATTAGTCAGATATTAGTTGTGTAGAGCATATAAATCCAACCTCATACAAGAATCTGAAATAAATGGTTAAGATATATTTGAATCCTTTTCCTAATGGTTTGAATCCTGCCCTTCTACAGCTCTTTTTTGCATTCCAAGATGATCGCTACCTCTACATGGTGATGGAGTACATGCCTGGTGGTGATTTGGTTAACTTGATGAGCAACTATGACGTCCCAGAGAAGTGGGCTCGTTTTTACACAGCTGAAGTGGTCCTGGCCTTGGATGGAATCCACTCTATGGGCTTCATTCACAGGTGACAAAAAACATTACGTCATCATTTCTATTTCTATGTTTGTTTGTTTTTTTGTCTTCTTTTTGTCTTTTAGAAGCAGTCCTTAAGGTTTTTTTGGGTTTTTTTTTTTCCCTTTGTAGTTGTGAGAGATTTGTAGCAGGCTCAAGGAGATGTGATCTGAGGAAGCATTGTAAGCAAGAAGTAATGCTGCTAGGTGCTTTTGGTTTCAAGGGGCTTTACAACTACTACTCAGAACTGAGACTGCGTTTGATTCTACAAATTTACTTGTTACAGTTGCTGTTGTCTCATTTTGTTGTTTTATTTCCAGTTCCTGGATTTATAAATTTTGCAGGTGTGTGAAAGTTCATGCTCCTCAGCTTTAGGTGAGGAGTGTGAATTTTCCTGATAGTCAAGTGCATAGCGCGATGCAAAGGCCGGGGGTCTAGGGGGTGCCTAGGCTGAGGCTCACTACTCACCTCGGTAACCAGCGCTTTTGGGCTTTTACACGTCAATAGCTGATTGTGTTCTCTACCTTCAGGTCAAAGATGTGTCAAGCTTGACAGTATTGTATTTTTGCCCGCTTATTCGCAGGATCCATTTAAACTTTTCATTTAAATTGAACTATTATTGCTATCCCCAGTGTCAGATTGCCCAGTGCCGAAGCCTTTCTGATAGGCTGCTAGTGATTGGTTGAAGCAGGAAACTGTCACAGGAACTGCCAATCGTACATCACCTTACCAAGCTACTATGCCAGAACACATGGCAAAATCTTTGAATCGGCCGATTGCTGGTGGAGATTTCCCATTCATAAAGGTTGCTGTGAGGCGCACTGTACATAGTGATGTGCCATTGCAAATTTTCACTCTCGTCAATGAAGGTTTAAATGCTCTATGGTATGCCAGTACGATTGCACGCCTCAAACATCCAGGACTGTATTTCATTTCTTGAGATTTGCAGTGTTCCTACATAGTATGGATTTTGTTTTTGGAAATGTCCAAGTCAGGATACGTATAGGTGAACAAAGCACAGTATGGCAAAAACACTGTCACCTTCATGATGTTTTCTAAAATGTAAAAGATTGCTAAGGAATCTCTTAAATTGATTAGACTGGCTGGCTGCTCCAATGGCATTTGGAGCAGCCAGCCAGTACAACAGGCATGTTTGCCAGTGTGTGAAATGGGGTGGGCCAGAGCGAGCTTTATATACTCAGAAGCAGAGCAACAAGTATGGTGTGCATTTGGACATGAGATTATTTCGCTACACAACAGTCCTGAAACACTTTGTGTTCATAACATTGGTGGGTACAGTGATGGTGTTTTCCCATCAGTTTGCTGGTAATTATAGTAAAAAAAGCAGTTTTTAGATAGGAAGATGGATCCTTTATTAAGCCTTTGCAGGAAATTGAACACAGACATAACAGTACACATTCCAAACAGCAAAACAATATTAATTGCTAATAAAGTTTATTATTAATAAAAATAAATAAAACAGCCAATAACTAACATGTACAAATATGCAAATGTGGATGAAATCATAAATATTGTGCATTAGTCTTACAGCAGCTGGGGTAAAGGGCCTCCTGAGGTACTCAGACTTGCGCTTTGGTGCAAGTGAATATGAATACCATTCCGTTAGCTCTCCTCATACCCATTGCTGCAATGGCTTTTAGACAGATCTGACTGGGAGCGTTGTTTTTTTTTTCCCTCTAATCTTTACTATGTCCATGTACTGGCTGAGAACACAGCTGGAGCCTTTAGGTGTTGTAGATGAGTTTAATTTATCAGGTTTCTTTGTGAAACCTGATAAACTGTTTTGATTTGGATGATGTTGTTTGTTTGTTTTTTGTTTTTTTGGAATTGTGCTTGCACTGATGTATAACAATGTTTTTGTTTCCTCAGAGATGTCAAACCTGATAACATGTTGCTCGACAAAGCGGGCCACTTAAAACTTGCAGACTTTGGGACCTGCATGAAAATGAACAAGGTATCATGTTTAGTTTTCTTCAACACAACTGTGTGATCAGACCACATTGATTAAAGTATTATGTTTTGTTTGTTTGTTTTTTTATTTAAGAAAAGTTTGGTTGGCTGATTTTCTTTTTAAAAAAAAAAATTCTTGTCTCCAGTTAATGCTGCTCAATCATATAAAGAACCCAATCATGATTATTCCAGTCTATTAATCTTGTCATTATCTTAACAAAGATTATGCCATCATCGAACTTTAACAGTATCTTTGTACAAGGAAAATTAGGTTGAGGTGTCGAGGTACACAGGGGTTTTTTTTTTTTTTTTTTAAATAAAGCTTAGCACTAATTGACTGTTTATACCTAGAAAGAAGGGAAATTGTAACTGGTTTGTAAAGCTGGGTGGCAATTTTGTTGCCAGAAAGCTGGGAAGAATGTTGCCAGTAAGTGACTTCAGATTTTTACAGCTCATATTTGACACCTTGAAGTTTACAAAAATCCAATAACACCACAAAAATTGACGTTCATCATATTGGAACTTTAAGAGTTTTAACTTCCTCAAGATAGATCTTGTTGACTGAAGGCTCTGTTTGTTGTCTTAGTTGGAACTGGGCTAAACAGCGACTAAGTTTATGATTCCAGGGAGAGGCCAAAGCACACTGCTGATAAGGAAAGAGGCACAGTTGATTTATAACACAAGCTCAAAGTGAGAGCTTTTTAGCTATGATGAATGTAAAAGAGTATTAATTTTTAATTATGATTATTTTGATTTGATAATTGTTGAAAGACAAAACTTCAATTGTAATTTAAAATCCGATTAGTCACTTAGTCCTTGCTCCAAGCCATTTTTACAAAAATAATCAACAGTAATGATAATAATAGTGATTGTAATGATTAGTATTTTAAAGTGAAGTGGAGATGATGCTTGTGTCCTTCAGGACGGTATGGTACGATGTGACACAGCAGTGGGAACTCCAGACTACATTTCACCTGAGGTACTGAAATCCCAAGGAGGAGATGGCTATTATGGCAGAGAATGCGATTGGTGGTCGGTGGGAGTGTTCCTGTATGAAATGTTAGTTGGTGAGTATTTGCACAAAAAGATGTTATTTTGCATATTTGCAACCAGACCTATCACTTACCTGTGGCTCTTGTTTTCCCATGCACAGGCGATACTCCTTTCTACGCAGACTCACTCGTGGGGACCTATAGCAAAATTATGAACCACAAAAATGCCCTGACCTTCCCTGATGACAGCGACATATCCAATAATGCCAAGAATCTGATCTGTGCTTTCCTGACTGACAGGTTAGATGGCCACAGACCAAGCACTGAATGATGAAGTGATTTTTGCCTGAAGTTCTTTCAGATGCAGGGAACCCTATAGAAAGAAACTGGACATAAATGTATATGATAGCAGAGATAATGGCTCTCCTTGCATGGAAATACTTGCAAAATGTTTTTCTACCGACATTACCAGACAGAATTGCTGAAATGATTATCTGTCTGCCCCTGACCCCCACAGGGAAGTTCGACTTGGCCGTAATGGCGTAGATGAGATCAAGAGGCATCCTTTCTTCAAGAACGACCAGTGGACATGGGAGAACATCAGAGAAAGTAAGACCGTTTTCACTCTTACGGTTACCGATTATTTTCACAACTCTATTTAATTTGGCTGCTGCTCACTATTATTGCAATCATGTTCCCAGTGATCATGTTATCCATTTGACCTACTGCAGACAGTTGCAGGAAATTCTTGTAGACGAGCCATTCAGTCACCATCCTTTCCAAGACTAAACGTGATTCCTGCTCAGACTAATAACTTGCAGCACAGTGTTTTTGAGGCCAACAATGGGAAAGCAGTTTAATGCAAATGTTAATGTGCTGGGATTGACACTGAAGCAAAGAGCAATTGGAAATGTAGTGCTAAATCCACTGGCTATAGTCAGTTCTTTACTGGCTTTATATTTAATACTTTACTAGGCTGAAGTCAGCACTTTAGGGCCATAACCACCCCCACCCCATTACTGTTTCAGGAGCCGTCCAGCTCTGCTAGTTTGCTGCTATCCCTTGTTGTTAAGAGGCTTTCTAATGAAAGAATAAAGTTAGTCGGGGTGGGGGTGAGGTCTAATTTAAATATTTAAAATGTATAATAATATAACACAGGAAAAAATTAGCCAAGCCAATAAATGTTTTGTTTCATTTAATCTTGTGTGCTTAAAATAAATAAATAAATAAATAAAAAAGGCTTATTTTGCTTCAGTATTTACTAGGGATGATGGGATACCAGAAATCTGGATGACAGTCCCACTGATTCATGATTTGTGACAGTAAAAACAATAAATGAATCAAATGTCTTTTTTTAAAATACTGCTTATACAGTGTGACAGCAGCCTGCTAACATTCACTTAATGAGCTTTTGTGAACATCGTGTGTGTGGATCAATGCTACAGATTCACAAACAATAACGAACAATTTTAGGTTACAAAACATCTGGCATATAAAGTCAAAAACTCATCTTTAATTCTATGTGTTATTTATGATCATTTGATTCCAATACCACAGTATAAAACAAGTCACACTGCACCTGTTGCCGCATTTGCAAACTATTTTATGTCATTAAGTAAGCACAATTTTGGCAATGACTTGACAGCTTTCATGGCATCTCTGGTGTTTACTAATGTAAACAAAACATGAATCGTATTTGTGTTGTATCAACGTTGACTTTTTTTGTTTTGTGTTATGTTATTATTCTCTTATCCCCTGTAGTGAAAGATCTGCCAAGACTTCAAACACACGGGGACTTGTATATAATGAAATTGGATGCCCCCCCCTTTTGCAATTTTGAAGATAAACAGTACATTCATGTTTAACGTGAATCACTACTTCTCCCTTGTTAATTGGCTGAATCTTTTGAATCTTGCTACAAGTATTCATTGAGGAAATCTATAGAAAATGCTGCAGATGAATTTCTGATTTTTGATTTTATTTTTTAGAACAAATTTTCAAGAAATGCTGTAGATTGACTAACTTCAGTTGCTGCTTCTCCCTTATTTTGTGGGCCAACTTTACTGAAACTTGATGAGTATTCATGAGGCAAAGGTCTTTACAATATTTTGAGATTTATAAACAATAAAAAAATATCAGCTCAATGATAGTTGACCTACAGCCAAATTACTTTTATTTCCAATATACCAAATATTGTACAAGTAAAACATTTGACAGTGGTGATCTGTAGGCCAGCAGGCCTGTTTTTTCCTGTGTAATGACTGTGCAATTCACTCTCCTGTCATGTGCAGCGGCTGCCCCTGTAGTGCCTGAACTGAGCAGTGATATTGACACCAGTAACTTTGATGACATTGAGGAGGATCGGGGAGAGGAGGAGACCTTCCCCATACCAAAGGCCTTTGTGGGCAACCAGCTTCCATTTGTAGGCTTCACCTATTACAGTAATCAACAGTAAGTCTGCCAGACTTGGCTCCACAGCATGTTCATGATCAGCATGCACAATTGTTGATCTAATTCCTTATGCCAATAAGCTGTCCAAATAAAACATGAAACAAATCCCCCCCCAGCCTTTTACGAAGCTCCGCTGACACAAAGACCAGTGACAAGCGTAGCAGTTCCACAAAAGAAGACAAGAGTCATGTGAGTATAAGACTGATTTTTTTTTTTTTTTTTTTTTAAACCAAGTCTCTGACACGTAGAATATCTACCATCTTATCTGATCAGTTGAAATGGCATATTTCTGCTCAGCTGGAGAACCTGCAAAAACGAATCTACCAGCTAGAAGAGCAGCTCCACAGTGAAATGCAGCTGAAAGATGAGTTGGAGCAGAAATGCAGGTATGGAATAACCATTATCTTACATTTGGAGACAGTTTCTCAGACATGGTTTAAGGCAAATCCTAGACATAAAGGGGGGGGGAATTAATGAAGGTCTTCATTGAGGAGAAAAAAAAAGTTTTCAATCCAAGACTAGACTTAATCCATGATGGGAAACTGAGCCAGTGGGAAGTTTTTCTTTAGTTTGATTAAAGACATGTTGCAAAAATGTTCAGACTGATGAGAATAGAATACAGGATTTGTAAATATATGCAAGCTCTAAAAGGAAAAGGGTGACACATTATAATTGCTTGGTCCCAATGCGTCCTCTGTCCCCTAGCGGACCTTTGATTTTATGAGGAAAGTGGACTTTTCAATCCATCTGTCTTCGTGAGACTTTACAAACTTCAGCTTTTCATCCCTGTGAGGGATAATCAGTGGGTTTATTTTTCTGATTGCTCTCATGTTCTCTCTAGGACATCAAACACCAAGATTGAAAAGATTCTGAAAGAATTGGATGAAGAGGTAAATGGTCTTTTTCAATATTTCTTCTTCATGTTATAAATTCTGGTTAGCTAATTTGCAGTTATATTAAGAAAATCAAATGCAGTATCTGCAGCATTTAGATTTTGTTAATAAAACATGGTGTTGCCAGCAAGCTATGCCCCCCCCCACCCAAAAAGAAGTAGAAAAAAAACAACCCCAAAACAAACCTGCTCTTTTGCTCCTTGCTTCAGGCAAACCTGAGGAAGAGTGCAGAGTCCAGCATGTCTCTGCTGGAGAAGGATAAGCTTATGATGCAGCACAGATTCACAGAGTACCAAAGAAAAGCCGATCAAGAGGCAGAGAAGAGACCAATTCGGAAAACGAAGGTAAAGCTAATTAAATGCTAAAGTATGAATTAGACACCTTACAAAATACACTCACCAGTCACTTTTTTAGGTCCACTTTGGTGCACCTTTCAACTGCTTGTTAAAGCAAATATCTGCATCAGCCAATCACATGGCGGCAACTCGGTGTGTGAAGACATGTAGACCTGCTGAAGTTCCAATGGTGCAGCAGAATGGGAAAGAAAGCTGATTTAAGTGACTTTGAATGTAGCATGGTTGCTGGTGCCCGGGACAAGACTGATCTAGAGAATTCTGAGAAAATAATAATCTGGGATTTTTTTATTTATTTTTTTCACACAGACCACCTTTTAAAGTTTACAAAGAATGGCTTGAAAAAGTGGCGGATCGCTGGACGGAAATGCCTTGCTGATGCCAGAAGTCAGAGGAGAATGACCAAACTTCTGCTGCTTATGGTGAATGTTGCAGGGGAGTATTTCTGGGTATACTTTCTGCCCCTTAGTACAAATTGAGCATTGTTCAACGCCACAACCTACCGGAGTACGAGTCTTGATTTCTGCTGTAACATTCTGATGGTGAGGTCCACAGCCTACCTGAGTATTGTCACTGACCTTGCCCATCCCTTTTTGATGGACCACAGTGTACCCATTTTCTGATGGCTTCTTCCAGTGTGATAGCACACATGTCGCTCAGGCCTCTTAACTGGTCTTGAACATGACGGCGAGCTTATTGTAGTTAAATGATGCAGTCACCAGAATATCCAATTGGGATGTGGTGATCGGGGGATTCATATCATGGCTGTGCAGATAACTGAGCACCTTGCTGAATGTATGCACTATTTTATCAGTGCATGATTTTAACAGTATCTTATTAGTTTTTTATTTTTATTTTAATTTGTTAATTTTTTGAGAGAAACCCAAAGGAAAAAAAAAACAAATCTTTTTTTTTATGCATGTTCTTTGTGCTAATACTTTGTTCCAGTCTTTTCAGAGCAAATAAATTCACCAATTTATATTCAGTTGTAATTTACAGTGTGGTGCTGATTTGTTTAAAAAAAAAAATCTTGAGTACCAACAGTAAGCTAGGTGAAGTCTATAAATAAAGCAAAGCAGTTTGTCTGCAGCCCCCCTGGCTCCTCAGATGCCCCTCCTCTGAGCACTCTGAAAATATGAATTTTGAATATGAAGGGCAGCTCAGATGATGCTCTGACTATTTCACATTACATTTATAAACACAACCATAGCTAATCAGGCAGCTGCTATTATGCAGAGGCACTTTTTAATTAATATCCAATTTTAATAATAAAGTTAATGATGTGTGTTGGGTCCAGGCTCTTAACATGCATAGTTTATCCTGGGGCAACCAAAGATGAACTTTGAGCTAGGCAGTTGAAGACTTAATCCGTTGTCATTTAAAAGCAGGAGCTTAAATAACATTTATTCTAATTCTCTTAATTATTTATTTCCTTTTTTCCTAGTGTCAACTTTGAAGGAGCAGCTTGAAGATATGAAGAAAATCAGTCAGAACTCGCAAGCCTCAAATGACAAGATTGCTCAGCTGCAGAATCAGGTATGTATTAGACGCATGCACAGTCTGGAAACTGAAGGACAATACATTAAACATTTTGTCCATTTTCATTGAATTAAAACATTTGGATTGGCAGCTGCAAGAGGCCAACGACTTGCTACGTGCAGAGTCGGACACAGCAGTGAGACTGAGGAAGAACCACACGGAGATGGCAAAGTCAATGAGCCATTTGGAGAATTTGAATCGTGAGCTGCAGGAGAGGAGCCGTGCAGTCGAGGGAGAGAAGGCGCAGCTGGAGAAGGAGCTCCTGCTTCTACAGAGTACCCTGGACTCTGAACGGAGGAATTACAGTCAGGACTCAGAAGAGATCAGGGAGCTGCAAGGTGACCCGATGACACTGATACATATCATTTAAAAAAAAACCTCAAGTCTGTGAGCAAAATATTTACAAAGGATGCCACACAGTTCTGTATGAAATGCATATTTACAAACTCAAAGTAAGAATTGCTGTAGTCATATGAATTAGTGTGAAAGAAGAAGTCGAGCAAGCTGAAAGACTGAAAACTAAATACTTGTATAAAGAGAGATAAAAATAGAATGTCATAACTGTTGATCTTTATCTTTTACGTGTAGCGAGACTGTCGGGGTTGCAAGAGGATAACAAAAACTTGAAGCTCAGTCTCTCCAAAGTGGAGGCAGAACGCAAACAGGCCCAGGAAAGAAGCAACAATCTGGAGAAGGTATGCGAGTCATGCTGAACAGTATTAGTGTCCAACTTGTAGAAGCGTGGGGGTTGGTTTTATAATTGTGTTCTTTGGTTGTTTTCTTTTTCCATAGGAAAAGAACAACATAGAGATAGACCTGAATTACAAGCTGAAGACCTTGCAGCAGCGTCTGGAGCAGGAACAGATGGAGTACAGGGCGACACGGGCGCAGCTTACTGACAAATATGAGTCTATTGAAGAAGCCAAATCAGCTGCCATGACTGGTATGCTAGTCCTGTGACACATCATTCCTTCTTCTACTTTATTATATATATATCTATATATATATATATATATATATCTATATCTCCATCCCCCTTCCAACTTTGCCTCTTTCTGGCTTTCTCAAATGTTGCCTTTTCTTTCTGCCTCATGGTTCTTTTCTACTATCTGATCAGAATTCAGCTCCAGGTGCTGCTTGGGTGAGAGGAATTCATGGTGTAAAGCAGTGCACATGTTGGGACATTGCCTTGTTGCATATTAAATTATTATGCCCCATTGTAAAGCTTTTTTTTTTTTTTTTTTTGCAATAGAATGATAAAGCAAAAGGTCCACCCAGATGGCTTATCTTGGTAATGCATATTTAAAAAACTGAAAATGCAAATAGTTTTTGTGTATCAAATATCAGCGCAATCTTCACACTTTGATCAGCTTCCCAGTTGAAACCTGTTGTCTTTCTGTTCCCCGCATTCCTGCATAAGAGTTGGTAAATAATAGTTATCCCTGAATACCAAACAGCCAATATACTGTTTTTGAATAAGGTTCTTGATATTCTGTTTCTTGGCTTTAGAACAACATTTTAATTAGTTGACTGTCACTTTACTTCTCCAGCTGTTCAGCAGAAGATGTCAGAGGAGACTGGAGCAAGGATGAGGGCGGAGAGCCGGGTGGTGGAGGTTGAGAAGCAGTGCTCAATGTTGGAGTTTGACCTTAAGCAGTCTGTGCAGAAAATGGAGCAGCTGATGAAGCAAAAAGAGAGGCTGGAGGATGAGGTAATTGAGTGATTATATGTGGTTTTGCGTCACTTCTTTCAGCTGTATGGTTCCTAAAATTCTTCCACTATTCTTCTCCAGGTGAAGAGTCTGCAAATACAGATGGAGCAGGAGTCAAGCAAACGTATCCAGACTCAGAATGACCTGAAGACCCGCATGCAGGAGGTGGATCGTCTTAGGTGTTCGGAGAAACAGCTCAAACAGGAGATCAACACAGCACTGGAGAGTAAACGCTCACTGGAGTTCCAGCTGGCACAGCTGACCAAGTAAGTTGTGTCTTTGAGTTCAAATTACAAAATCCAATTTTTGTGTGGTTTTTTTTAAAAATGTTATCTTGTCTACCCATTAAACTTTATCATTTATGATAGAGAGAAAATAAAGATGACAGTAATTGTTGGTCTTAGGATTAATTATGTGTTGTACTTATTTGGAAATGGGTTACTGGCAGTAGCTGTGGCCAGGAGGTCTTATTTTCTGTTATTGCTGCACCAGCCACTAATGCTCTTTGGAAGTCAAGGTGTAAATTGACATACAATTGCTTCTTATTTTCATAAAAGGGCTGTTATTCCAGCTTAGAGCGTGAATGCCAAAGCAGCTGTTCAACAGTGTTTACACCACAGGATTAGTTTACACTCAGTCCAGCTCCATCTACTTGATTGTTAATCCTTGGGCCAGTTTGCTCTACTACATGGGCTGAATTAAGATGCTGGGCTCTGCTTTTCTTGCTGAAAAGTTTTGGTTATTGTGTAAAATTTTGATACATTAAGAAATTAACCAAAAAAAAAAATCAAGCACTTAACACATTTGTTTGACATGTTAACAGACAATACAGAGGCAACGAGGGACAGATGAGGGAACTTCAGGACCAGCTTGAGGCTGAACAGTATTTTTCTGTAAGTATAAGTCACAGTTTCTCTGTCCTCCTCATTTACTGTGAAAAGCTCCAGCTAATCTGTCCTCCTCCCTCAGACGCTTTACAAAACTCAGGTCAAAGAACTAAAAGAGGAGATTGATGAAAGGAACCGGCAGATACAGGAAGTTAATAAGAAGGTGCAAGATTTGTGCAATGAAAGGTAAGAGACTCAGTTCTCTTGTTGTAAATCTATATAACCTTTAACATTCTGTTCTATTCCTCATTTCTTTGAGCTTTTATTATCTCACTGGGGTGGTGGGGGAATTGAAGTGATGAGGGGTTTTTTCTCTTTCTTTTTTTTTTTAAAACCCAAATTTCCTTTATCCTGCATACAGGGATTCCTTGTCTGCGCAGCTGGATCTGACAGTGACCAAGGCAGAGTCTGAACAGCTTGCTCGGGCTCTTCAGGAGGAACAGTACTTCGAGCTCAGCCAAGAGAACAAGAAAGCAGTGACTAGGCATAAGCAGGGAGATTGGGGGAAAAGGAGGCCACTATTTTACGGGTGAGCAGAACCTAAACTTTCTCCGAACACACTGAGAACATTTTCTTTATCTTTCAGTAAGATGCTATACTCATTACTCAAGTTTCATCCTGTTCACTTAAAATAGGAGAAAATGCTCATTTTCATGTTTCTGTGCAGCTTGAGGAATCCAATAAAACTCTGACCGAAGAGGGTCCAGAACCTCAGTAGAGAGAAGACGGAGTTGAGCGAGAAGCTTCGTGTTCAGGAGGAAGGTACTGTCCTTTTGATGAACTTTATATCTCCCTGTTGTAATTATCTTGCACAAGCTTATTCCCCTTTTCTCTTTCAAGGTATATGCAACTGAGAAGGAAGAGATTGAAAAATCAATCAAAGCCAACTTTGAGAAGAATCCTTAACACAGTAGCCCGACACTGAAGATCCCAGGTAAAGATCTTGCGAGACGTTACGTCCTACTGTATCTGTAAATAGGCAGGACAGCTTGCTACTGATTTCAACTGTTGTGCCTTTTCCATAACGGCCAGGCTGGCCGAACAAACTGGCAGACAGATCATGAATCGTAAAGACATGAAGCTGGATCAGAAGAAGAAGGGTAGTACAGCTGACCTGCGGAAAAAAGAGAAGGAAAACCGCAAGCTTCAGCTGGAGCTCAATCAGGAGAAAGAGAAGTCTAACCACATGGCCATCAAATACCAGAAGGAGCTGAACGAGATGCAGGCGGTATGTGCCAACGTTTTCATCATGCTGCAGCCCAGTATGATAGTGTAGAGGAGTATTTGGCTTTAACCTAGTCCGTCTCTGACTCTCCCTACCACCAGCAATTGGCAGAAGGAAAGCACATATCGCAATGAGCAGCAGAGGCAGCTGGACAGCAAGGAGAGCTGACATCGAGCAGCTCCGAGAGAAGCTGAATGACCTGCAGCAGCGCATGGATAACTCCAGCGTCACCAGCCTGCAGACGGATGAGACTGACAGTAATATCGCAGGTATAGTCCCAAACCAGCGTAACTGGACACAGCTGCTGTTACTTTTGCTATTCACAGCAACAATTTATAAAATAAACCCACTCTTCACTCGTTAACTTGAATGTATTAACGCAGGTTTTGTTTAAGTTAGTTAGTTTGGCATTTTCCTCGTTTCAAATCTTGGTTTACTTTCTTTGATTCTTCTCATGTAGACTTGATTCCTGAAGGATAACTTTCTGAATATGATTTTGTTTTCTCACAAGTGTGTAGAACTTAGTGTTTTGGTGCCTTTGATACAATGCAATGATACTACATCTTTTGTCCCGTCTGAAATAAGTCTTTTTCCAGGTTTGATTCTTTTAGTTTTAATTTATGAGCCAAAAGAAGTGATTTTTGTCTGTATTTAGAATATAATGGGTATGATTCTTTAACAGACAGTCCAGGTTTGGTACATTAAGATGTAGAAAGCTGAGGCATTTATAAATGAATGAAAGGGAAGTAGCTGTATTTACTGAATTGTGCTGTTTTAATGCATCTTTTTCTTAAATGAGATTTAACATGTATAGTATGAGTCAGTTTGGACACACCTTCTCATTCAATGTTTGTATTTCTATTTTTTTCCTACATTGTAAATTGATACTGAAGTCATCCAGACTAT
>JAMQGT020004330.1:0-63237 GCA_024447675.2 Pterophyllum scalare | reverse complement strand
GAAGGAACACATAAGGAATCATGTAGTAAACTTAAAAGTGTTAAACAAGCCAAAATATGTTTTAGATTTTAGATTCTTCAGAGTGGGCGCCTTTCGCTTTGATAACAGCTTTGCACACTCCTGGCATTCTCTTAATCAGCTTCATGAGGTAATCACTTGAAATGGTTTTCCAACAGTCTTGAAGGAGGTCCCAGAGGTGCTGAGCACTTGTTGGCTGCTTTGCGTTACTCTGCGGTCCAGTTCATCCCAAACTATCTCAGTTGGGTTTAGATCGGGTGATTGTGGAGGCCAGGTCATCTGATGCAAACCCCATACCATCACACTTCCTCATCCATACTTCACAGTGGGAACTACACATGTAGGAACCACCCGCTCACCCTTTCTGCATCTTACAAAGACATGCCAAAAGACAGATTTCCACTGGTCTGATATCCATTCCTTGTGTTTCTTGGCCCAAGCTGTTCTCTTCCTCTTGTTGTTCTTCCTTAGAAGTGGCTTCTTTGCAGCAATTGGACCATAAAGTCCAGATTCATGCAGTCTTCTCTGAAGAGTCGATGTTGAGATGTGTGTGCTGCTTGAACTCTGTGAAGCATTTAGGTGGGCTCTGATCTGGGGTGCTGTTAACTTGTGGTTTCTGAGGCTGGTAACTCTGATGAACTTATCCTGTGCAACAGAAGGAACTCTTGGTCTTCCTTTCCTGGGGTGGTCTTGATAAGAGCCAGTTTCATCATAACGTTTGATGGTCTTTGTGACTGCTCTTCAGGAAACTTTCAGAGTTCTTGAAATTTTTCAGGTTGACTGACCTTCATTTCTTAAAATAATGATGGACTGTTCGTTTTTCTTTACTGAGTTGAGTAGTTCTTGCCATAATATGGATTAGAACAGTACTCAAATAGGGCTATTCACTGTATACCAACTCTACCTCTTCCCAACACAACTGATGGCCTCAAACACATTAAGAGGGCAAGAAATTCAAGAAATTAACTCTACTTTGAAGAATCTAAAATATGAAACATTCTGGTTTGTTTAACATGTTATTGTTTACTAAATAGTTCCGTTTGTATTTCTTCATAGTTTGGATGACTTTGGTATTAATCTACAATGCAGACAATTTTCAAATAATAAAAAGCCCACTGAATTAGAAGGTGTCCAAACTTTTGACTGGTATTGTATTGATTACATCTTGTTCTGGCTGTGTTTTCATGTATATTGGTGGCTGTGGTTAAATCAATCTCTTCTTTATTTCCCTCATGCCCAGTTGGTTCTCCTTGCTCTTCTTATCTTTGTAACTTCCATTCCTTTTCCTCTGTGAGTAACTGAGTCAATCAGCCCTTCTTGCCCAGCCTGTGCTGCAGCTATTATGTGTACGTGTGTAACCCCCCCCCCCCCATTTCTCAAGTATTCTTTTGCCAGAGGTGTGACAGCCATCTCTGCTGGGAGAATTCAGTAGCACTATTGAAAGCAGCCTGACAGAGTGTGGGGCGTAAATGAGCTCTGGAAAACAACAAGAAAAAAAGAATGACGAGCAGTGACGGGATATTAAGAGAGAGCTGGCAGTAAATTTTCTTAATGTCACGAGGCTGCCCTCAGCAGTGAAGTAACCAAATTAGAGCAGGGTTTATTGACACAGCACCCAGTGTGAGGTATACTACGTCACTCCCAGCACCTTTCAAATATATCCCAACACTGAAACACAAAGCTGCTTTTACTGTGTTCTTCAGCACCAGCACTCCTGCGTTTGTGTACGGCATGCTCACCAGAAATACTGCTCGCTTGGACACGAAGACTTCCCTCACAATGTCACATGTAGTAGACCAATCCCTTTTAGTTGACCGAACCCGTTGAGCTTGTGTTGTTTCAGCTGCATGCACTTGCATTTATGATTTTTAACACCAGATGACGTAAAAACAAAACAAAACCCTGTGAAAGGAGTGAGTGATCAAGTCAATTGAATTCCAGCTGTACAAATACTACAACAGCATTTTAACAGTCTTACAATTTTACATGCTCTCTTAACATGCGAGGAGGAGATACTCATACTAATATTCTCCTCTTGCATGGGAGTGGAATGGCTACTATCTTTCTTGTCACCTACTCCAGTGCAGTTAACCATAACACGGCCAAACTCTTGAGGAGTTCACCATGGATTTTTATTTATTTTTTAATTTGTATTCTTTTGGGGGGGAACACCCTTGGACTTGTTCTTTTTTTTTCTTCTTTTCTCCCCAGTTGAGTTTGGAGTTAATTCGCTGCATGGCCTTCACCTAGTGTCGGTAGCTCATTGCACAGATTTTTCATTTTTTGTTTCTGTGCTAACTTTCAGAGTCCAGATTGGAGGGTTGGCTGTCTATTCCTAATCGTGCTAATATCAAAAGATATGGATGGAAGAAGCAGGTATGCTTTGCACATTTCCTCCGTTCACTTGCATTTCTTGTTATCCAGCAAGAGGTTCCACCAAGCCTCTTATTGTTTCTTCAATGTTTGCAGTATGTGGTGGTGAGCAGTAAGAAGATTCTGTTCTACAATGACGAGCAGGATAAGGAGCAGTCCAACCCCTCTATGGTACTAGATATCGAGTAAGTGTTTTTGTTCCTGTCATTTTCTCCCTATTAGCTGTCAGTCTTCCTTAAAATTTTAAAGAAAACAAGTTCTCTACAAAGGTGATGAATTTCTCCTTTACCTTCTTGTGTAGCAAATTGTTTCATGTGAGGCCAGTCACACAAGGAGATGTGTACCGAGCAGAGACTGATGAGATTCCAAGAATTTTCCAGGTAGGAGGCTTTTTTTTTTTCCCTTGTGGAGTTTTATTTGTATTTTCACATTTCCATGCATTCAGGACCAGACTCTGCTCAGCCACAGAAACGAGTCCGTCTCTCGCTCTCTGACTATTCAGATTTTGTATGCCAATGAGGGAGAGTGCAGGAAGGAGGCGGATGTAGAGACAGTCCCCAGGGCGACAAGACCAACTGTCTCCCACACAAAGGCCACGAGTTCATCCCCACATTATATCACTTCCCTTCGAACTGCGAGGCCTGCGCCAAACCTCTGTGGCACGTCTTCAAGCCGCCTCCGGCCCTGGAGTGTCGTCGCTGCCACGTGAAGTGCCACAAGGACCACCTCGACAAAAAGGAGGATGTTATTGCTCCTTGCAAAGGTAAAATTCCTTATCTTTGCTGGTTAAGCCGTTATCATGAACATTTTCAAGATGATAAACAGTCCCTATCTATAAATCTTTGAAGGTATTTTCTAGTTTATGTTGAGAGACTTGGAAATCACTGAAGCATTTGAGGACACTTGCACTGACTCTTGAAGACTCTGGTGTAAACAGGACAAATTGGTTATTATTGCAGGGTGTGTGTGTGTGTGTGTGTGTGTGTGTGTGTTTTCTCGTGTTACTTTCAGTGTTACTCACCAAAACATTGTTTATATCTTTGTGGACTTTGTGTCGAAAGCAGATAGTTCCTCTTAAATCATGTGACATGCTGTTCTATGTATTTTAAATTCTGCATTGTTTACATCTTTGTTCAGTAGCATCTTCCTCATTTGGCAAACTTCAGCTCATTTTGGCACGTTACTGCCGCTTGTTGATCAGTGGCAAGATCTGGCCTTGTTTACACATCTTCATATGTGGAATATGTGGAAGTGTGTTTAAAGGATGCAAAATTAAGACATCAGGTAGTTTGAGGTCACATTTTTAAGGCTTGTTAACATGTAACACTGTGTCATCCTGTACAGTAAACTACGACGTGACCTCTGCCCGGGACATGTTGCTTCTGGCTGTGACCCAAGATGAGCAAAAGAAATGGATTGGCCATCTCGGAAAGAAGATTCCCAAGACCCCGCCATCAACATTCACAAGAGCCTCACCTCGTTCTATGTCCACTCGCTCTGGACCCAACCAGTCCTTCCGCAGGAACCCTAAAAGCAATACAGGAAAGCTGAGGTAACTTGACAACTTTGAGATAAAACCAAGCTCATCAGACCTTATGTTTATTTATTAACTCAAATCGCATATACACATTTTCATTAATGTTGAAATGACTCTAAATAACTACACTAAAGCACTAGTGTGTTTTCAAGCAGCAAGTGAGGGTGTGCTACAGTCATTAGTCTTTAAAAAACAAAGCAAAACAAAAACCATCTTGTGGCCTGAGATGTGGTCAAGTCAGTCATGTGACCTGCTGTTTGTCTCCTGTGTTGTAGCAGAGCGCAGTCCACCCTCCAAGCAGCAGACACAACATCAAGCAGTTGTTGACAGGAACTTCTTCAGAAAGTGTTTTGTTTTTTTTTTGTGTTTTTTATATAGACTTTTCTCTTTGGCTTTAAACCTGTCTATTTATTGTGTTACTGGGTGTTTCTAACACAAGTGACACTTCCTGGTTAGCTGGTTGACTCCTTGGCTTTGTGCAGTTGACACTTGGGATTTTCTGTTTGGCACTCGTGTGCTGTTGGGTTCATCTACTAACTTTTTATTCTTACCTGGCAACTCTGATTGGATAGGTCCGTGTCAGATTTTTACATTACCTGTCTAACATGGTAAAAAAAAAAATGTTACAGTGTCTGCAACCAGCTTTTCTGTTTCTGTTGTGTTAGATTGGGTTACTGAGGTTAAAAAAAGGCCTTTCTTTTACTGGACACCTGTCTCTGTTCTTTCTTTCAGCTAACCATCTGAATCGTTGGGATTTTTTTCTGGACTCTAAACTTTCCCTCCTTCCTCATCCTCAAAAACGGAAAACCTGTATTACATAGATAATTAAAAAACAAAAAAAATATATGTATATTGACAAATAACCAACGCTGGAAGATTGTGACACATGTCAGACATAAGGCATCACGGACATTAAAAAGTCTGATTCATAGAGAGCGGAAGTCACTGTCCAGCTCAGCAAACTTGCAGCTCTGTATTTCGACCAGAAGATGGCGCACACGTCTTGAACTAAAGGTGGACAACAGAACAAGAGAAGGACTCGTGTCATGTACACATCCTGTGCTTCATATCATATGACAGTTGTAAAGGAAACTGGAAGGTAAAAGGGGGTTTTGCTGGGACTGCTGCATGTATGTGTTCAGTTTAAGGTACTGTCATACAGGGATTGCAGATCTGCGGCAAAAGGTTGCGTCTCAGGGGCGGAAAATTGATATCTATTTAGTAATTTCTTTTCCCCACCTGACAGATAAAGTGGGCTTTAATGCAAGTATTTTATTTTATTTTTTTGATAAATGACCGATGCCTTCATCAATGTCTCTGGCCTTGTTGCCTTTATTTTTATCACTCTGCAAGTCAGTTATATCAGGTTTGGGACCGCATATTGGGACATGAGTATTAGATGTTTTGAGTATTGAGTGAGGAGCATGCAAGATCATCATTTAAATCTATGCATTGTTTTTATTATTTTATTGCTCCAAGCCATAATGAAAATTCCATTGTAATGGCATATAGGAGTTGTAAAACTTTTTTTTTTGTTTATTTGGTACATTGTCTCTGTAATATTTTTTTTGTGTATTTTTTTTCTTTTTAATGTATTGCCTTACATTGATTCATAGATAAGTGGTTCAAAAGGAAAACATTAAGTTAACAAATGTAAAACTGCACTGTTTGACTTGACTGTAAATTATTTGTAGAAGACTAAACAGGTGTAGCATTTGGCCCACCTAGTGCCTTAATGTTTGGTTATTGATTTTTACTGCCATATGTTTTTTTTTGTTTGTTTTTTCCTGAAACAAGACAAATCTTAACTCTTCCATTGTTTATTTTTTAAGAAATTGCCACAGGTGTGGAGGTGTGGTTTTATCAGAACTTGCTTTGTCTGGTTTGTATGTGTGTGTGTATGTATATATATATATCTCTCTCTATATATATATAGATATATATATCTATATATATCTATCTATATCTATATATATATATATATATATATATATATATATACACAAATATAAATAAAATATATTAGATTACCTCTTTATGAACACATAGCAATAGCGATCCCTTACTTGTTTCATATCACAAATTTGAGAAGGATCTGAAAACAAGCCTGCCTGTGTCAGTGATTGTCCTCATTAATAATTACAAGTTGTTCTCTAACATGGTAATGTCCCATTAATGCAACCCCCCCCCCACAGTGTATAATATGAGAGAGACATAAGGATTATGGGATACCTCCACAGTCTTTTATTTGTAACTTTTTGT
Source organism: Pterophyllum scalare (assembly GCA_024447675.2). Taxonomy (NCBI): domain Eukaryota; kingdom Metazoa; phylum Chordata; class Actinopteri; order Cichliformes; family Cichlidae; genus Pterophyllum; species Pterophyllum scalare. Next base: position 57,047 of record JAMQGT020004330.1, on the reverse strand, counting down.
TCAGTTAAAAAAAAAAAAGCACTGGAACTATGATCTACTCTTGTCTTGGATAATTTGCATGGTAAAATTGCATTGGAGTCCGCACTGATGGATATGTCAATAAACATATCTCTGTCTGTCATTGTATAATAGATTTATTTTGGGGCCTTTTCACCTTTTATTTGGAACAGGACAGTACATGTGTGTAGGAAATAGTGCAGAATGAAACCCAGACCTTGGCAATGGATCTCCTGGTTGACAACTGTTTTATGCTTTTCTGTTCTAAAAGAGTGTGTTTAGTTTTATCAAATGGGGGAGTGGAAGGACCAGAGGGGCGCCATCCAAAACGTTGGTCTGTGGTGAGAGCAGTGCACAGGCTCAGACGAGTCTCTTTGCTGTTTGATAACTATCATCCACTCGGAGTTCATCGGACTGAGGAATCCGTATAGTTACAGCCCTGACTCATAAATACTGTAATTAATGAGGTCTGAATAATCCGGGTGTGTAGCTCGGATGCGCCGCAGCTGGCAGCAGGACGACTAGCAGATGTCAGAGCGCATCGATAAGGTTGCAGCGTCATTCTGTTTGAATGAAGTTCAGACTGAGAACTAGCAACTCTTCATTCGCGCCCCGGTGGACCGAAACGGGAAATATTAACGAGCTGAGGAAACAAAAGGTTGCCAAATATGCCGGTGTTTACAGGTATAGTACTTTTAATACAGCATAATTATTACCAAGGGGATACTAGATTAAAAACAGGAACCCGTACACGTGTTTTAGTGCGGCAGCATAAATCACATTAGCCTGTTAGCTTAGCTGATGAGTTGCAGTTAGCACGCTAACGCTAGTAGGCTATCTTGTCAGGCTCTTATTCATAGACCAGTGGTAGATTTATTTCAGGAGACACTTTGGCGAGAAAAGGGAGTGCACAGGATTGTTAGAGCATTGTAGCCGGCTCGCTGTTTGTTAGCACTGTTAACTGAGTGCGTGACAAACCTGGCTAAGCTAACTGAGCTACTGCTGCTGTCAGCTGGCTCAGTTACCAAGTTAGCGGCTAAGAAGTAAGGTGGTTTAACGAGCTATTAAAAAGACACTGATTCTCACCGCAATGTCGGCATTTTAATTGTGCTTTTGGCAGCTAAAGACGTTTGACTTTTTTTTTCTTTTTTTTACTTTTTACAGAATGACGAGGAAAAACGCAATCAAGCCTTTTACTAGCATAGATAGCATTGCTAACAAAGCTAGCCAAATCATAATGTACAGTTACACGCTCTTACTGCAGTTGCGGCTTTTTGGAGAGAAATTATCACTCGATTTGTTTCCTTTCCGTGTCAGTAATCTTACATCGATTTCTGTTATCGCTAATGAATACCTTTATCACGCTAAATAGGTAGTCGGACCCCCGTATATTTGCTGGCTCCCACTTTGTGTTTATTCAGTCAGCAGGACTGTCCTGGTTCCTTGGAACACTTCACTGGTGCTAACTAGATGCTGTGTCATACATGTTGTGGTTTTCCCAATTATGCACCTGGAAAGGCTGATATGTTGACACTGACGGCTTCTGTTTCTTTCAGTAAATGTGAAATGGGGCAAAGAGAAGTTTGATGCAGTAGAGCTCAACACTGAGGAGCCACCCATGGTTTTCAAGGCGCAGCTCTTTGCCCTGACAGGAGTTCAGCCAGACAGACAGAAGGTCATGGTCAAGGGAGGCACTCTGAAGGTACTAATATAAACAGCAGTCAAGACTTAAAAAATATGTTTCTATCTGCAGGTTTCCCATCCACAACACTTCAGAGAACCACACTACTGCATGGAGCGATGAGCTCCTTTTAATTTAAACATACTACTTAAGTCCAAGTTTCACCTTAATGCACCTTCTTGCTGTTACACACATTCTCTGGAGTAGTTGCACTAGTGTTTTTCCCAAAAAGCAATTTCGAGGTTGTATTTAGGTTCCTGTAAAAAATGAAAGGGATTAAATATGAAGAGAGATTGTGATACTACTGGTTTTGTATTTCATTTGTTTTGAAACATAAAGGCTAAAGAGAAAGTAACCGTTGTCCATTTTAAGTTTTTAAGGCGCTAATCAATGTTTTATTGCAATTCTAGGATGACGAGTGGGGAAATATTAAACTGAAAAATGTGAGTACTGCAAGTTCCAAGTGGTTCCTTACAGAGTTTTACGGAGCTTTAACTTCTTTTGTCTCAAAATTGTGACAAATAAACAGAAATATGCAATTCAGTAACTTTTTTTTTTTTTGGAAGGGAATGACTCTGCTGATGATGGGCTCAGCAGACGCCCTGCCTGAGGAGCCTGCAGTCCGGCCCATGTTTGTTGAGGACATGACTGAGGAGCAGCTGGCCTCAGCTGTGAGTAATCCTCAAAATTACCACTGTGCCTTGAACAAATATAATGATTACAGCTTTTGGTGTTGAAGTGACCGATTCTTCTACTTGATGTTTACTTAAGTAGGAAATGGTAAACTAAATGTCTGGAATCATTTAGCATTTGAAAATGCTATTCTGTTGTTTCAGCATTTGTGTGGTTCAGAGAGAAATTTAAGCCACAAGCTTGTTTTTGTTTAATGAATTTATGCCAGTATTTCTCAAAATTTTACTGAAGAGAGAGTATGCACCAGCCTCAAAATGCAAGTAGTATGAATTACACACTTCCCAGATGATAAAAGCTGGATAAATGTCTCTTTTAAAGTGAAATGGGTAAACAAAAGACCTTCCCCCTTTCTCATTTATCCATTTGTACATCTGTGCATCCCCTCCTGAGGACATAGTCTGTCTCATCAGGGATAGATGCAGCAGAGTAGGTGAGGGAGAGACATGAGGAGAGAGGAGTTGGTTGAAGAAACAGGCGTTTTTAAAAAAAAGAAACGCGTTTCTTTCCGCGCCCCATTTTAGATGGTGTCAGTTAAATCTCATGTTTGGCACAGGTGCATCATAAATTGTCACAGCCCAACTGCAACTATATTTTATGCTCTCAGATGTAGCAGTGGTCCATACATTATTACAATATGAAGAGATGACAATACGTGATAAAGATGAAATCGACTCAGTGATATGTTGATTCTGTATCGTCCCTTCTGCACAGTTCATGATCTACGATGAAACTAAATTGATGACATATCCCTTATATACACGTACTGTTGTACTTTAAGAGGAACTTATCCCACTTTCACTCTTGTCATTTTCAGATGGAGCTGCCTTGTGGACTGACAAACTTGGGCAACACCTGCTACATGAACGCCACAGTGCAGTGTCTACGCTCTGTGCCAGAGCTCAAAACTGCACTCAGGAGGTCATTTTTACTGCTTTAACTGTGTCTTGGCAACATGTTCAGAAGTTTAAAGCACAGTTCCCCTTCGCTGTTCGTTTTATTCCTGCTCACATCACATCTCCCTCTACAGGTATTCAGGTGCTCTGCGATCTTCAGGGGCAAACGCACCATCTCAGTACATCACAGCAGGTGTGAAGGATAGCGACAAAATGGACATATTAATGCCTTAAATTTGCTGATACAATTAAAATGTTTATTTTTGCATCCTTAGCCCTTCGTGACTTATATGAGACTATGGATAAGACCTCGTCCAGCCTCCCACCCATTATTTTGCTGCAGTTCCTCCATATGGCCTTTCCACAGTTTGCTGAGAAGGGGGAACAGGGGCAGTACCTTCAGCAGGTGAAAAAATATTTAAGTACAGTTCTACATTGCTGAAACTTGTTTAGCCATGCATCTTTAACATGGTCTCATAATAACAGAAAATGCGTAAAACATGTCTTGACATTGTTGGTTCATTCAGGATGCCAATGAGTGTTGGCTCCAGATCATGAGAGTGCTTCAGCAGAAGCTGGAGCCAGTAGAACAAGAAACTACCATGGAGGTAACTTTTTGTTTTTAAACTCTTCTGTTTCGTAGTGCATGAATGGATGTCTGATAAGTTCAAAAGAAAAATGTTTTTATTTTATTTTTTCTCCCCTCAATCTTCAGACTGAATCTGAGAGTGGAGCGGCCTCTGCTTCTGCAAAGAAGAACTTCATCGACCAGTATTTTGGTGTAGAATTTGAAACTTCGTATCCTTCTGTTGTCTGTCGATCACATCTTTGTACATTTTAATTCTTAGTTCAGTATGGTTTGAGTTGAATAGACAGCATAAAAGATCACACTGCGGTGCCATAGTTGTTTGAAATGAAATAAGATCCAGCAGTGAGACATTGTTCTTCTTAACTCTACTATTCAGCATGAAATGCACAGAGTCTGAAGAGGAAGAGCCAATCAAGGGCAAGGAAAGCCAGCTTCAGCTCAGCTGCTTCATCAACCAAGAAGTCAAATACCTGGCAACAGGACTAAGACTGGTATGTGTCATGAAAAGGCCGAGGCCTGTGTGCAAACCATAGACGGCATTAAAGATGTATATAGCTGCTGTGATGCCACACATTGGTATTGGATTGGGAATTTTGAAGCTTTAACATTGGTCTGTTGCCTCTACCAAATTTTTTTTTTTTTTGTTCGTCTTTGTGCCTTTATTGGATTGTGTGACAGTGAAGAGTAGACGGGGAACTAGGAGAGTGCGCGGAGTAGTTACCTTGTGTGAATGAAGGGGTGGAATACTAAGATAGCAGCTAACACTAACTAGTTTGATTACCAACTTGGATTCACAAACTGTATGTGCAACGCACAGGCACATAGTAATAAGTAATATGTACACTGTAAATCTAAGAAACAGCAGCATAAAAGGTATAAGACAGAAAGGTGTGTGTAAACCTTTGTTGTGACAGGTATTTTCACCTGTCAAGAAAAAAGGAGCTGTTGGACAGTTTTAGGTGGTCGGGATGATTTCCTGAAGCGCACTTTATGTTGAATAAGTCAGAGGGAGAATGAGCTCTGCTGCATCTGTAGTGTGGAATGGAGTGGGTGTTATGGGTTGTCCATGATGGAGAGCACTTTCTTCTGTGGCCTCTTGTCCCTCACTGACTCAAAACGCCTCCAGATTCTGGCCAGTGATGGTTCCAGCCTTGTGGATTAGTTCATTGATCCTGCTGACATCTCTGGCACTGTCTCCCCCTCCCCAGCAGACAACAGCAAAGTAGATGGCACTTGCTGGCACAAACTGGTAGAAGATTGAAAGAGCGGAGCTTCATCAGAAAGTACAGTCTGCTTATTCCCTTGTTGTACACAGCGTCACTGTTGGTCCTCCAGTCCACTCTGTCATTCACATGAACACCCAATTACCTGTAGCTGCCCACTGTTTCAATCTCCTCATACATGATGGTAATGGGTTTAGCTGCAGTTTTTTTTTTTTTTTTTCCTTCTGGAAGTCAACCACCATCTCTTTTCTTGCTGATATTCACAAGGAGGTGATTTCTCCTTGAACACTCCACGAAGGTCCTCACCAGCTCCCTGTACTCCGACTCCTGCCCACCCCTAATGCATCTAACTGCTCCAGTGTCATAGAGATGTTCTGCAGGTGGCACGACTCACAATGGAGACAGTATCGTCTCCCGTGGTGCCCCAGGGTTATTGACTACCACATCAGACAGATGTAGGACTTCACTCACCAAAAGTGAAACACAAACTTCTGGGATGGGCTGTACTACACAACAGGCCCATGATATTAATCAGATAATCCAGTGGTTCCCAAAGTCAGGAGTGCTGCGGGTCCTCGAAAACCAGAAAATCCAATGGGGGCCCCCCTCTGCTGTTATATAAATAAATACATTTATGTAAATATGTAACTATGCATATTTGTGAGTAATTTCATGTTTGTAAACGAGAACTGGTTCTCAAACATTTTACCTTGCAAAATAAAGGTTAAAAAAAACCAAAACAAAACTGAATTTCTGAAAGTTCTGTGGGCCCACTGCAGTACCTCTGCAGCCCACACTTTGGGAACCACTGAGATAATCCATTAAAATTCACCAGCAGCACACACAGTGAAGAGGTCTAGTTTGATGACTGGAGATAGTGGATGAGGTCCAGCAGATGCTGATCCACTCCAGATGTCTGTGTTGGAATGCCTGTCAATCAACATGGCCACGCCCCTAATGCAGTTAGCCATCAGTGGATGAGTAATAAATAAATTCACCCATGCAGAGTTGTGGGGAGAGGGAGAAGGGGAAAACTATCCATACAAGTCAAAACCTATGTGCTTTTTAATGTTGTAAATTGGAGCATTTTTAAGATGGGAATCTGTGGGGACTGAGTTGGTAATCACTAGAGGAACTGCAGCTTTTTCAACCTCCATGCTTGGCTTCATTTAATGTGGTCCGGAGGTTGCACCTCAGTGTAATAAAGAGTGTCAGATCTCCTTTAGAAGCTGGCTAGAAGCACCTTTGCTACATTGCCCTTTTAAAAAAAAAAAAAAGCCTTCAGAGGAAATCAAGACACATGTATGTGAAACATTCATATGCTTAATTTGTCAACAAAATGATGATCTAATAATGTTTCTGCCCCTCCAGAGACTGCAAGAAGAAATCACAAAAATGTCTCCAACCCTGAACAGAAATGCACTGTATATAAAATCTGTAAGTCTTATTCCACTGCTGTATTCCTTTTGTCATTTCAAACTGTCAGCTGTGTGTATGGACTTGAGTGTAAAATTTGTTTTGATTTCTTCCCTCCTGTTAGTCAAAACTTAGCCGTCTGCCTGCCTACTTGACCGTTCAGATGGTCAGATTTTTCTACAAAGAGAAGGAGTCTGTCAATGCAAAAGTTCTAAAGGTTTGTCTTCAGCTGTTGTATCTAACAGTGCTCACTATAGCTGCAAATGTAAGTCTAAGTCTGGATGTTGTGTAATGTTTTGTTTTTTTAATTATTATTATTAAGGATGTCAAGTTCCCACTTATGTTGGATGTTTATGAGCTGTGCACTGCGGAGCTCCAGGAAAAGATGTTACCAATCAGGTCAAAGTTTAAGGAGGTCGAGGACAAGAAGATAGAGAAGCAGCAGCAAAAGGTAATGCAGAACTTGGCTGTTTGCACATATTTGGTAGGTGATGAAAGCATAATAACCAGTTCTGTAAGTCTCCTTATTTGCTTTTTTCTGTAGTTGATGAAGAAGCCAGAAGCAGCAAAAGAAATAAAATATGAGCCTTTCTCATTCCCAGAGGGTATGTACATGTGACACTGACACTCTCTGCAGCTGATGTGCTTCAGCATCAATAACTGTGTGAAAGTACAGGAAACTTAGTACATGAGTAAAAAACCACATTCATGTAAGGAATCAGGTTGAAGTGGATGAATAAAAACAAATCTCGATATGTTATAAAAATAAACCCTACACATATTCACGTCTATACTTCTGCAAAAGTGTCAATCCATTCCTGATTTCTTTATATTTTGCTTCTAAGGCGATATATATAAATTTTTTTATTTATTTTTAAAGTTGTCTTGAACAATAGTTCTCCAGGCTTTCTGAAGGTCCTTCAAAATTTTTCTTTGAGCACTGTCTGCTTTTTCACACAGTTCACAGTCCAGAATTCAGTCTGTTTACTCCAGGATATTTTTAAGCCACTGACCTATGAATTATTCAATCAGAAAAAGGCACCCATCTCAAGGGATGAACCAGTCTACACATTAACAGACAACTTAGCAAAGAACCAATTTTAAATGGTGTCTTTAGGCACTTTGTTACTAGGAGCCTGTCACAAAAACACATTATTACTATTTCTTGAATCTATGAAAAATACCAATGATGGCACGGTTTGACAGGCGTAAAATAGTATTTCTGCACCAAGGTGATTCTCAAAAGAGCTGATAGCTGGCAACTTGGCATCTCTCTGCATGGTGTGTGTCCTTAAAAAAATATCTGAGAAAACTGGAGAAGTGGAGGACAAAAGTGGCAAGCTTCAAAATACTATCTACAGTAAAATCTGGCAAAGACCTGATACAGGACCTGAGAGATGCATCTGGCTCTCCAGGTGATCCATCTATGGTTCACCGAAGCTTTATCAGAAATGGCCTTGGTGGAAGGGGAGAAAAGGCTGAGGTATACCAAATTACACAAGAACTGGAGTGAAAATCAGTGGCAACAGGTCTTAAATGAGAAACCTTTAGCTCAAATTGGCATTGCTATGGATGTGGTCAGGAGAGAGAGGTACAAGTGAGTGTCTGCAGCCATCTGTAAAACACTGGAGGCTCAGTCATGGATTCCTTCAAGAAGGAAGAACTATTCCTGAAGACTATTTAACAAAATTACAAGAAAGCCAAATATTGACTTTCAAGCTCATTAGAAATGTACCTTATATCCTGGATTTCCATGTATGTTTGCATGTTTCAAAAAAATTGCTGCACCTATTTCCCATTTTCCTAGATAAATATAAATGAGGGGTGGCTCAAGACTTCTGCACATTACTCTATTTGTGTCTATTGTCGCATACTCTTAGAGATCATAGGTGTCATTTTTTTCAGCGAAATCCGAGTGTGTATTTTTGTTTGACTGTGAGGATGCTTTTCTTTGAATCATGAGTCAGAATTAAAGGCATGGCATCCGTTTTCTTTTAGACCTTGGTTCCAACAGCAGCGGCTACTACGACCTGCAGGCTGTGCTGACACACCAAGGCCGCTCGAGCTCCTCAGGTCACTATGTGGGATGGGTCAAAAGGAAAGAAGGTAATCACAGTTGAGTGATGGTAATGCAGCATGATCATGTATCGTGTCATCTGTCAGTTCCAAATTAAAATGTGCAGGATCTTCATGTGTTCACCCCCCCCTCTCTTCTGGCCTCGTTCTGACAGATGAGTGGGTCAAGTTTGATGATGACAAGGTGAGTCTGGTGTCTCCAGAGGATATCCTGCGACTGTCGGGTGGTGGAGACTGGCACATAGCGTATGTTCTACTGTACGGCCCTCGGCGGCTGGACATACTTGAAGAGGAACAGTAGCTGTGGCAGACTTCTCAGAAGACAAAGACAACATCCAATATACATACAAATTGCCATTTCCAAGCACTGTCTGCATAGATGTGCAATAAAACTGGTGTCTTTAAAGATTTGATGACCTTAAATTTTTTTTTTTTTTTTGGTAACCAACACAGATGCTTGTAAAACAAATTCTGGTTAAATGGTGTTAATATTCAACCATAGTGGGCTTTGAAAATGGAGATATGATGAGAGGCAATCTCTGGACTGGATCCTCAAGAGGTTTGAGTCTAGCACTGCAGTTTCATTAAATGTTTTATACACATTGTATATTTTTTAAAGCCTTTGATAAGGTGCTCATATCATTAAAGCAAAATATTTCTCTCTATTCATTTTATCTTGTACAGAAATGCCTAGCCAAGCTGTTGTCCTTGACATTCTGGCTTGTATCGTCTCAGACGTATTGCAGAACACTGTAAAGACTTGCCCTTGTTCACCTGTTGGCCCCTCTGGGAAATTTGGGTTCAATCTCAGGTCTTTAAGTGCTTGGCTCACATCATCTCCTGTAATTGTTCTCAAATGTATTGATAGATGAGGTTCTTTCTGCCAAATCTTCACTAATGCTCTTTTCAGGGAAGTGTGTGGGGAAATGGTTCAGAACATGTTGCCCTTGTTGTGAACTGTGCGGTTTAATAAAGGCTTGAGATTCAACTGCGACTGTTTGCTCACTAAGCTTTTGAAAATCATTCTTGATGACGCTGATTTCGGACTTTTAATCTACACCTTTAAAAATGCTGTGCTTCACCTTGTTTCTCCGTGCAGGTTTCCCGACCGCCCTGCCACAGTGTGTAAGACCTGAACATCGACACTCTGTAATAACTTATTGACTGAGCTCGTATCATAGGTGGTGAAAATAAAGTGTTACATCAAAATGAGATTGTTGTGTATTAAAACAAATGTGCCAGTAATTTTATTGAATTTTCTACAGTGGAAAAAACTGCCAACATACTATACTACATATAAAAGCTTTCCAATTTTTTGGTATGAAAAGAGATGACAGTACAGTAACAAAGGTTAAGCCTCACTGAGGCCGTCTGCAATCTGGGAGAATCCAGCAGCATTGAGAGCTGTGACCAGGTTCTCCACAGTAGCTTGTGTTCCCTCTCTGTCTTGCCACGCCACCAGCAGCAGTTTGGCCTGCATGTCAACATCTTCGCTGTCCGTTTCGATTTCTCGCAACTCTGCCGCCTTCACTTCCAAGTGAGAAGCAAGGGTCTTCCACTGAGCACCCAGTTTGGCTGCTACGTCATCCATCTGCTGATTTGTTACGGGTTTGCTCTGAATGCTCGGACCTTGAAGAAAACAGAATAGGAAGGATATAAATAGCCTCCTGCTCCAAGATTGGAAATGAGCTAACATGTACACAATAAACTGATTCGATCGTAGGAAGTAGTAAAACAGAGGTCAAGTTGGGTTGAAGCTTTCTGGATCACTAAGCTGTAGATATTGAGATATAAATACATGTAAAGTTGGAACTGAGGATCATTCATTCAGTCTTAAGTTATGGGTATGAAAAAAATAAAGCAAAGATGCAAATTCTGTTTCATGGTCCAGTATTTTGCCTCACTGGAACACCTGCATATATACACTGGTGCAAGTGCTATCAGCCATGTTCACAGATACTTGGACAGTGACACTTTTTGTATTTTTGCCTCTGTACACCACCACACTGGCGTTTAAGTAATATGTGACTGAAGTGCAGACTTTCAGCTTTAAATCAAGGGTTCAACAAAAATTTAGCATTAAATGTTTAGGAATAACAGATTTTTTTCTTCAAAATAAATAATCCCTTATTTTCAGAGGCTCAAAATGAATTGGACAAATGAATAGAATTTTTCAAGTGTTTTGACTTTTTAAAGTCAACGCCTGAAATCTCAGACATCACCAAATGCTTTAATTTATTTGGTTTCTTCAGCCTAATGACCTTCACTTGCATTGAAATCTCTTTGGCCCTTCTGTTGAGAATTACTGTGAACAGCTACCAAATGCAAGTTAAACACTTGGGAGTCAACTCTAGATCTAATCTGGCTTAATTTGTTGTGGAAAAACACTGGAACGGGCCTCACTTGGACATGAAACTTCTTATCCAGTTACATTTGAGTCTGAGGGACCATATTCCATTAACTACAGCTAATGGAATATTTTTGTTAAACCCCTTAAATTAAAGCTGAAAGTCTTAAATCACATCTTATTTGTTTGATTTAGAATCCACTATTGTGGTGTACAGAGGGAAAAACAGATCATCAGTGATGTAGTAGCTCATCTGGTTCGCAATCCATCACACTGGGGTAACGTATGTGGCATGTAAAGAATGAGGTAAGTTTTCTTGTCATTGGTTGGCTGTATTAAACAAACTAATTAAAATCCACTGAGAAGTCAAGGGGGGCCTGCAAACATAACTGGGACAAATTAATAATAATTTACCACTGAAGGAAATTGTCATTAGTATTATGACTAAATGGTCATGGCAATAGATGCATGAAAATATGTGAAAGCATCAGCATTGACCAATATCACTGAAGTTAGCATAATGGTGACAGGAAGGCCCCAACCACACCTTCTTAATGTGAACATCAATGGGAGTACTTCCTCCATGATCAGGACCAGTAAAATCCTCATCATTACCATCTAACAGGATGCAGCGTGAGGGAAAGCAACACTTCAAGCCATCACATCATTTGGTATTTCATGAAGTTCTTTCTTGATCATTTTGTGCATGCAAAATTTAACAACGCTGAGTCTCTCATGTTAACAGCGCCACAGCCCTAGTTATTGACCGGCATTAACCTAGCATAAGACATTATTATGCCATAAATAAACAGCTTTTATGTATAAATACATGCAAACATGCATTTTATGAACATTATGATCATAGCCAAAACTCTTGGGTATAGCAATTCCTGTGCCTTTAGCTGAAGACCCACTAGGTGATCACTGTGTGCAAGTGTTTAAATTCCAAGTAACAATAACTGAGGAGCAGCGATTCTTGTGAAGTGTCAACAGACAGACAACAGACGCCTCACCATAACGGGAGCTCACTGGTCCTTCAGCTGGATAATCTTAGAGAAAAATTTGTTTCATTGTCTAACACCTACAGACTTAACTGCATGTGAAATCAAGAAGATCTACTGTGAAATATAGATAAGTGACAACTTACTGTCATTGCTGTCTTTGAGAAGATTGTCTCCATTATCATCATCATCCTCTTCTCCTGTCTTTATCTCCTCAGAAGGGATATCCTTCTGCATGAATGAAAAAAAAAAATGTGGTCAGCGGGTTTATGAGCACCATCGACTGATGAAAACTGGCTTTTAAAGAAAGAAAAAAAAAATTTCTTACCGGTAGCTCTTTGGCCAACTTGCTAACCATGCTATCGAGGTAGTCTGCCAGGCTTTTGAACTTCTGGTTTGTGGGCTGAAAGAAGTGTGGACTTCTCCTGGACAGCAGCCTCAAAGCCCGCCAGCCGTAGTTTGGGTTTCGCACAACCCTACGAGAATTTACAGGATTAGAGATAAAGAAATCAGAAGGAGAAAAAAAAAATCACTTTCTAGTATGACAATAACATTTGAAAGTTTTGTAAAAGCCTTCTTACTTGTACTCCTCCTCCACCATGTTGGCTGGGTCGGCCTGTTCAATAGCCTCTGCGAAAAACTCATCCAGTGACGGCATGAACTCTCTAAAACAAAGGCCTCAGGTGTAAAATGGCAAATTGACAGTGTATCTATATAAAGAAGCCAAACGTGAACTCTTTTCTGGACCACTGACCTGCTGTCTGACTTGCAGGCCTCCATGTTGTCATGGTTTAGGTTCCACAGCCGAGTCAACTCATCGCTAACAAAAAGACAAGAAAAGCTTGAATGATCAAAGTTACAGTTTCACATTAAAACAAAATTTTAGCCGGATGGACACCAATACAGAGTGAAAATCTGAGAGCAGTATTTATATATATGTAAAAAAAAAAAATTTTCACATCCCTCCCCCTAGCCCATCCTCTGGATTCCATCACATACTTTCCCATAAAAATCTTGCGGTCTGGCCCTTTTCCAAGGAAGTCTTCCGGAGCTTGTCTTTTCCTCGTGGGTCTTTTGGGTTTGTCATCTACTGTTCTGTTAAAGAGGAAAACAAGCGGAGACACCTGTTATTTTAGCATGCTACCCCAAATTCTACGCTGCTGTAAAATCTGGCATCTGCCATCACTACTCAGTAACATTACACTGCTATACCTTTCTTTCACAAAGCTCGGACATCCCTCGTTTTTCCAGGCATTCCAGTTCTCCTCTGTGTTGAGGATGTGCTGTCAAAGATGAGAAACATTTATAGAGTGACCAGTGTACAGAGAACAAAAGACTTGACGCGCTGTGAGCATATAAACAAAAGCTTCATTTAATCATAGCGGTATTTCCAAAGCACGTCTCACCTCAACCATAGTGGCAAACTTGTCTCCATCGGGAGGGATCTCCCTCAGCAGCTACAAGAGTGAAGCACAGATTAAAGGGCATTTATAATAGAAAGTTAGCATTTACCATTGTTTTTGAACACATCAGGAGCCCACAAAATTTGAGAAAAGACCAGTTTTGTTTCTTTTTCCCCCTTCCACAGACCAAAAGGCTCCTCTGAATCAGCTGTTCAGATTTGCAGCTCGTAGTGACATCCACTTAGAGTGAACCTAACTTATTTTTCATCCTTTTGTCTCTCATATATACAGTCACAGTGGTGGATTCTCATATTAAATATGACCGAAAGTTAAATAATGAATTCACACAAGCAATTCCTGTGAGCAAAAAGCTCAGGCTGTCTGTGTGCTCTAGTTTCTCATAGCATTTTTAACTCTTGGTTCTGTTAAAAAGAGCAGATATCCTTAATATGGTCAGCTCAGACTCACACTTCAGGCTATGAGCACAGAAGCCCCACACACTTGATATTCAAACCTTCTGTTTGTGAGGGGCAGCCAATAAAAAGAAAGTTGACTTAAAGGGAGAACAACTGCTGAAATGATTTGTTGCAGACAGCACATGAACTGGTAGAAAAATAATAACGATTTGGAAATTAGCACAGGAGCTCCACTTTAAATTCCAGATGAACAGCTGCAGTTTCCCAGAGCCATTTCCTCTCAGGAGTCGAGCTATGAGCAAATCATGCCAAATGTGCTGCTGCTTGCTGCAAAAACAAACACAAGAGTCTTCATGCGCCACTGGCAGCCAAGGAACTGAAGACCCAGTGTGTTTTATTTTTTAATGTTAATGTCTCCAAACAAAAATTCCTAATCAGTATGGTGGTAATATACGTGGCTAATGTTAATATTAGCTGGGATCACATGCTTGCAAGACAAACTGGGTGGACTGTGACTGGGATTTTTGTGTTGTCACCTTTCATGCATGAGTGCAAACTGCATCTACTTGGCTACTACTCTCCGCAGTCTCACACAATACAGGTGCTGGTCATAAAATTAGAATATCATGAAAAAGTTGATTTATTTCAATAATTCCATTCAAAAAGTGAAACTTTTATATTATATTCATTCATTACACTCAGACTGATATATTTCAAATGTTTGTTTCTTTTAATTTTGATGATTATAACGGACAACCAATGAAAACCCCAAATTCAGTATCTCAAAAAATTAGAATATTACTTAATATCAATATATTAAAAAAAAGGATTTTCAGAAATGTTGGCCAACTGAAAAGTATGAACATGAAAAGTATGAGCATGTACAGCACTCAATGCTTAGTTGGGGCTCTTTTTGCCTGGATTACTGCAGCAATGCGGCGTGGCATGGAGTCCATCAGTCTGTGGCACTGCTCAGGTGTTGTGAGAGCCCAGGTTGCTCTGATAGTGGCCTTCAGCTCTTCTGAGTTGTTGGGTCTGGCTTATCACATCTTCCTCTTCACAATAGCCCATAGATTTTCTATGGGGTTAAGGTCAGGTGAGTTTGCTGGCCAATTAAGAACAGGGATACCATGGTCCTTGAAGCAGGTACTGGTAGCTTTGGCACTGTGTGCAGGTACCAAGTCCTGTTGGAAAATGAAATCTGCATCTCCATAAAGCTGGTCAGCAGCAGGAAGCATGAAGTGCTCTAAAGATGGCTGCGTTGACCTTGGACCTCAGAAAACACAGTGGACCAACACCAGCAGATGACATGGCACCCCAAACCATCACTGACTGTGGAAACTTTACACTGGACCTCAAGCAACGTGGATTCTGTGCCTCTCCTCTCTCCCTCCAGACTCTGGGACCTTGATTTCCAAAGGAAATGCCAAATTTACTTTGATCAGAGAACATAACTTTGGAGCACTCAGCATCAGTCCAGTCCTTTTTGTCTTTAGCCCAGGCGAGACGCTTCTGACGCCATCTCTTGTTGACCTTTAGTGTCTTGCTCTCCTTGTGCAAGGTGTCAATGGTCGTCTTTTGGACAACTGTCAAGTCAGCAGTCTTCCCCGTGATTGTGTAGCCTACAGAACTAGACTGAGGGACCATTTAAAGGCCTTTGCAGTTGTTTGGAGTTAATTAGCTGATTGGAGTGTGGCACCAGGTGTCTTCAATATTGAAACTTTTCACAATATTCTAATTTTCTGAGATACTGAATTTGGAATTTTCATTAGTTGTCAGTTATAATTATCACAATTAATAGAAACAAACATTTGAAATATATCAGTCTGTGTGTAATGAATGAATATAATACAGAAGTTTCACTTTTTGAATGGAATTACTGAAAGAAATCAACTTCTTCATGATATTCTAATTTTATGACCAGCACCTGTATAATCAATTACACATAGGCATTTTCCAACCTGCTGCTTTTTATAATTCTAGCTTTTATCACAAAAATCATCATATACTCAGTTGATATACAACTCTGATTACAACTCTATGTTTACAGGTAAACATAGTCAAGTAATGACTCGAAAGATCCGACCGACTCAAGTATTCACGTCTGTTGTCAATTGAATGTGCTGTGCTACTTCCACCTGTCCCACACAGACCTCTCTCTGAAGAAAATGCGAGGAGCAGGAGCTTCATTCAAACATATACAAGGAATATACAAGCTTCATGAAAGAATGGGATTGTTAGGGTCATTCCCAAAGTGAAGACAATGAACTTGATTAGAGTGAGAGCAAGTAAGAGTGGACCCCAGAGTCAGGTTTGAGGAACAGTTGGGAGATCAGGGGTCCGTGTGTGTGTTAAGAACTTGGAGAGGAGTTTATGAAGGGAGCTGTAAGGTACCAACATGCAACGGTACTCCAAAAGTCAAATGACAGAAATGTAATATCCACGTCTGTTTCATGAAGTTCCACAGCGAATAGTCATTGTCAGACACAGACTGCAAATACAGACCAACCCATGCATGAATGAGTGTTTTTTTCTCCCAAAACCTCAAATTCATGCCATAGAGGGTTAGGCTGCTTTATTTACTGACTGATTACAGTAGCCACTAGCACATCTGTGTCAGCATAACTTGGGACTGACCTGATAAACCAGTTTAGTCGTCTCTTCAATCCATGCTGCCTGGTCATCATTCAGAACACAGTTGGAACTATATAAGGAGAAAAATATTTATATTAAACTAAATATTAGACTTCCTAATAACCAACACTTTAACAGACAAAATCAAGTTTATTTACAAGATCAATGTAGAGACATGGCTCACCTTTTGAACTTGACCTGACCCTTCAGGTACTGGAAGAGGATCAGGTACTGGAGTAGTATATGCCGCCTGAAGTTGCTGTCGCTGAGTTGCAAGTCCATCAGCTGGATATAAAGATAAAAGTGAGGTAATGTTTGGATAGATAGAGAGATAGAGATAGAGATAGATAGATAGAGTGTAATCCATCTGCCTAATTTTGTGTTGGTTTCCCTTTTGCTGCCAAAACAGTCCTGACCTCTTCATAGACTCCACTAGACCCCTGAAGGTGTGCTGCGGTATGTGGCACCAAGATGCTAGCAATAGATCCAAGCAAGTTATGAGGTGGGACCTCCATGGATCGGACTTGTTTGTCCAGCACATCCCACAGATGCTTGATTGAATTGGGATCTGGAGAATTTGGAAGCCAAGTAAACACACCAAACTAATCGTTGTGCTCCTCAAACCATTCCTGAACCATTTTTGCTATGTGGCATGGCATATTATCCTGCTGAAAGAGGCCACAGCCATCAGGGAATACTGTTTCAATGAAAGCATGTACGTGGTCTGCAAGAATCCTTAGGTAGGTGGTACATGCCAAAGTAACATCCACATGGATAGTAGGACCCAAGTTTTCCCAGCAGAACATTTCCCAAAGCATCACACTGCCTCCAACTTCTTCCCAGCCTTCGCACCCGATGTGCCTCAGTGAATCTTGGCCACCCATGACCCTGTCGCTGGTTCACCACTGTTCCTTCCTTGGACCACTTTTGATAGATACTGACCTCTGCAGACCAGGAACACCCCACAAGAGCTGTAGATGTAGGAGATGCTCTGACCCAGTCAGCTAACCACCACAATCTGGCCCTTGTCAAACTCACTCAAATCCTTACACTTGCCCATTTTACCTGCTTCTAACACATCAACTTTGAGGACAAAATGTTCACTTGCTCCCTAATATATCCTACCCACTAACAAGTGCCATGATGAAGAGATAGTCAGTGGTCATAATGTTATGCTTGATTGATGTAGATAAATACACCCCTCCAACAAATCTAAAGCAGATGACACAGCATGAGCGAAACAAGCAGTCAAAGCCATGACCATTAATTTTCACCTTGGACGTACAGGGCAGCAATGACAAACAAATGTCATTAACTTGTCAGAGCACCAAATATTATTAGCTTTTTCAACATTTCTTTGTGGGTATATATTTTATCCTACCTGTGTGTGAGACAAATGACTCAAATTCACAATAACTCACTATATTACTTCAAGTGCAATAAAAGCTTATCAGCAAGTGTTAATGTTGTGTTTGTGTTAACAGTTTTGTTTAGTGGCTAACAACTGCCACCCATAACCTTTTCTCTTGCCTGACCCACCAGAACAGTGCTCTGTTTTGGTCTTTGGACCTCGAGATTTACAAATTAAGCCCCTGGAGTTCCTCTTCTACTAAGCAAAACACAACTTTGTCAGTGTGGACCAGGACACCATGTAGGAAGAGAACCTGGAGAGTGAGTGGGGCTTGCAAATGTAGGAGTGCGGTTGGGCTGTAGGGTAAACAGACTGGAGCGGATTTGGATGACCAGACACATCCACACACAACACACTTGAGGTAAAGCTAGATAAAGAGTAACCACCCAGAACATTTTAATGACTAGAACATGTAGTTTTTAGATGTGTTCATGGGGTTTAATCAGTGCCGGAAGGACTCTTAAATTAGCGTGGTATGGAAATGAAGTCTTCTCACCTTCTCGCTTGTGAGGAACTTTGCAAAGTAAACATGTTCTCCACCCGATGCTCTCAGCTCCTCCAGCTTCCTCTTAGAGGCCTGCATGTCATCTAGCTTATAGCTTTTGAATACCGCTAGAGTCTCATCTGAGAACTGCGTAGGACAAAAGAGTGATTGAATACTTTAGCATATACTTGGATATTTGCAATGAAATGAAAAATGCAAGGGCATCTGATGTTAGGAAAACATTTTTTCCCCTCTGCTTTTCTTACCTTAAGGAATGTCATCCATGAGAATTTATCGTAACACTGGACTGGATTTCTGAAGTAGTCCTGCAGCGTCCAGAACTTTCTGTACAAGTTGTAGTCGATTGGAATGGAACTGCGATAGAAATGAAAATCAGAAAAGTTGCCAAGCAAAATGTTTACTTGAACAAACAGAACAGAAAAAAAAAAAATAGAAAGTCTTGTGGTTTATTTTTGAGGAAGACTACCTTACCATGGCGCTGGGGTATCATCCTCTCCCATTTCTCCTTCCTCCACTTCCATACCATCCTCCTTTTCTTCTGTGTGCTATAAAAATGGTAAGATGCTTTTACACTGACATTTTTTGATTACTTTTAAAGTGCTCATAGTCATAATCAGATCTGTACCTTCTGGCCGAGAGTGCTTTCTTGTTCATTTTTGTTGAACACTGTTATATTATCTAGATTGAACTGGCTCTGGAGATTGAGGCCTGGAACAAAAACAAAATAAATGGACCGTACAATCACTCAATTAGAGAAACAGAGGATGTGGTTGCCCACCTGTTGTGAATGGTTGTTCACCGTGTCTTCAAAAGGCTTATGTTGGCTTCTTTAAGAGAAAAAATACTGCTGTTCTTACCTGACTTTTCAGACAGAGGGAAGAGACGTGCCAGGAAGAGTTGGATTCGCCCACAGAATACTGTGTTCTGAGATTTGGACAACCGCCTTAAAAGATCTACACAAATAGAAAAATATATGAGAGACTGCACTGCATTTTAAAGATAAAAAGTCATGTCAAAAAGGATAAGGGTCTTTACCGTTGCACATCCTCAACAAATAGTTCTTCCCTGCAGTGTAAAAGGAGTTCTGGGAGAAAAGTAGAGTACAGCTTTGGTGATCTAATAATCTATGCAGGACAACTATGTGGAGGCCTTTACAGAACAGCTGGAATTTATTTACCGATTTCCAGGTGGAGACATTCTCTTCAACAAAGGAAAAAATTTTGTCACACAGGTCTAGGGGAAGACAGTCCAGCACGTCTCCCAGCAGGACAAAAGGTGTCGTAGCAGAACAGATACCTGCAGTGGAACAAACATCTTAGTAAGTTTCTTCTTACTTTAAATAGATTTAGCAGATTGCAATCAACTGAGTTCTGCTTTTTTTTTTTACCCCTGTCAATTCAAGTGCATAATCCTAGCTACGATAGCTGCTGTAGGACAAACATGGTTTAGTCGGCCAAGAGAGATCAAAAATATTAAATCTAGACTGTACCCCATAGCGGCTGCAGCCGACCGGTGTGTTTCTGCTACTGTTTGTAAAACTTTGTGAAAGGAGTCTGATATGACTCAGTGGAGTGCAGTTCTGACCTATGACAGCGATAATGAGGTGAGCTGTTGAGGACATGCTGAACTTTTCTGTTGTTAAGCGCTGCTGTTTTGCCACTCTTAGCTGTCGTTAATGAAACTGTCTTTGAAGTGGATCTAACACTGTTGGACTCGGACGCTTAGTGAATAAACCCTCATACAATGTGAGAATGTAATCAAACTGTTAATCAGAGCTAGTGTGAACATTAGCTGGCATAATGTTAGCTTATAACCAGCAGTTGTTGTTTAGCTGGATCCTGTCAGCTGTCTGGAAACAGGAGGGTCACATGACTAATCTGCTGACAATAAGCAGCTGCAACAAAATCAGGAATAAATAAGCATGTTTATGCACAATTGCATGCGTTAGAGCCCTGACTTCAGTTCAGGAGATCAGGCTTGAGGTGAGGAGGAAGAGGATAAAATTTTATTAAGATGCCAGTGGTGTTGTCTGTTTCCTTTGCATGTTTGAACGGGACACCTTCTCTGACAATAAAACACAGGTATGATCCTTTGTATTTTGAGTCAGAAAGTGGAGGCACAAAATTAAATGTGCCCACATGGCATGCAAATGCCTACAACTTCTCTTCCCCTCTACCGTCAATGTTTTACATATGTGGCCCGTCTCTAGTAACATATGTAAAGTGTGATTAGTCAGAAGTGAGATTTTCTTCCCAGCACTGTATTTAGTGGGGGAACATGGCGGCTTCCACAAACTGCAAACCTGTTCCTGTGTATTTTTAATGGATTAATTATAAGTTGCTGAGTAACATACTTTCTGTAACGGCATCAATGCTCAGGTAAATGAGAGCCAGGAAGTCATCACAGCTCGCCTTCTGCTCAACCTGCAGACAAAACACTTGTTTTAGCATTTTGAGGTTAATTTAACAAAAATACGCGAGCAAATGTTTACCAGAAAAACAAACAAACAAACAAAAAGCATGTCTTACAATCAGGTCACCAAGAACTCCCCTCAGAGCCTGATCGAGGGTGGTCTTCTTTTCCGCCTCACTGTAACAGGAGGAGAACGAGCGGTCACTAAAGACGCATACTTTCCTAAAGAATATTCTACCGCAATTGTAATTATAATACAGCATAGTAAATGGTGCATTCATAACCTGCAACAACAAACAACTTCACTTACTTGCCGTAGATCTGGTTAAAAATACTGATCAAAGGTTTTATGTTTTTTCCAGCCAGAGCCTGCACGGCAGAAGCCTGTGGTCGTGTGATAGGGGAGAAGAGGACATTTGTGAAAGCAATGACATCGTCAGTTAGCATCTGCGATAGCTTAGCTTCACTGGTTAACCTCTATGGTAACAGACCAGAAACAAGCGATATGTTACACTAACAAACACAGCCTATGATTTAAACTAAGATATACAATATACAACTGCACATATGTTTGTACAGGGCTGCAAGTGTCTGATTTCTTACCGTAAATTTGTCTTTAGCGTCAACAAAATTAAATGAAGACGGCGACATCGTCTCTCGCTCTGGCAACCGGAAGTACCAACAAACTTCTTCCGGTTTCTTTGAGCGTGGGAAGAGGTCGAAAGTTTTTTATGTATATATGTCTATGTTGTATACCATATTAGTTTGCTAATCAGATAAAATGTAATTGACAAAAATTTTCCTCACTTTAGATCCAAACCTAATAACTGAAGGGTGATCATATCTAAAATTATTATTTTTAATACAGATTAAATGAATGCACAGCAAAGCAGCTCCTGGATCTGTCCTCCTTAAATGGAGGATATTTGGCTTTGTTTAAAAGGTTTGCATGAAATGTAATTTGGGCTAAGTAAAGCTTAATGTTTGTATAACAATGAGAAGACGCAAGACAAACTTTAATTAAACACTAATGAGTATGTCAGCTTGTTATGACTGAAAATAAGATTCCATCCATAAATCAAAATTTCAGGGTATTATCTCAAAATCTAGCCCTCTACTGCACACATTTTGATGCTACATGCTGAAAATTATTTAAAATTATTTACTGATTCACTCTGGGCCATTTTATTGCCCAGACATTTATATATATATATATATATATATATATATATATATATATATATATATATATATATATATATATATATATATATATATATATATATATATATATATCAGACACACCCTTACATATTTTTCGTTGTACCTACAATGGTACAAAACTACAGAGAATGACAGAGAAACTCATAGTTCAATTCAATTCAAAGTTAATAAGCAATAAAAACTTCATAAATGTTTCCAAAAATGTCAACAAATTATGAAACAAAGAACAAAAGAACTGAAAAACACTAGGCCTAAATCAAAATCTTAAGACTGGTGGAGGACCTGCAAACAATGGCAAACACCACTTAGATTAGACAGGAATAATGAAGAGCCAGGAACTTTTGAATAATATACCAGTATATGAGCATATGAGGACTTCTCCCTTTGCCTTTTCTTTTTCTCCTTTCAAACTTTCCACTGTTTGTTTCATCTTGTTTGAAAGAACTTTAATCTACACTTTTTAAGTATTTTATTTGACATTTGTATGAACTTTTCTTCTCTCAAGGAGAATCTCCTATGCAGAAAACTGAAGACATACAAGGCTGTTTACCCCCCACGTCCTCAGGAGCAAGGGTAGCAATATCTACCATTACTCACCAAGAAAGGTCCCACTACCCATGAGAGGCTGGCTATTGAATTTCATGAACATACACGTCACATCTTCATGAGAGCATGACATGAACAACCGGAAACATAGATGAAGGACAGAGATGTGCAGCTCTATCAAATGTCATATCAAAATTGAAATGCGTGAAAGAGATATTTTAGTACATCATCCCAGATGCTGTTTCTGTTTACGCAAGATTCCAGACAAAAGGGAAAATCTTACTTTTAAAATATACTGTATTTGGTCATTACATATGACAATGAATGTGGTCTGAGCAGAAAGATGAAAGGGTAAATGTCTACTGAAATTGGTATAATGCAAAAGCATCTCTGTGTGCAAGTCCTTCTCTGTAGTCTGAAGCAGCTGGTGGTACATCTGGATTGTCTGACTTCTATTGGGTAATTTTGGCATCCACACTGCTTTTCGTAAACAGCACTTGCAATGATGACATTGCAGCATCTTGGTTTGAACTGAAGTGCCTTGCAAAGGAAACAGCTCTTCCAAACATGTGTTGTATCAGACCCCTATAATGAGCACGCGAGCCCGGTTGTAGCTCCATTGGGTGCAAGTATGGTGTAAACAAAAAAATTCTTCAGAGCATACCCACGGTCACTGGGCAATATTTCACTATTCTCTCCCCTTTCAAACTGTGTACACAGAGATTAGTTTAGGAAAATACAGGAATTGTGAGTTGCCCCTTTCCAATGCACGACATTGTTTTAAAACTGTATCTGGGGAGAGCACACACTATGGACATTTATGGAAAAACAATTTTTGTGACGTTTTTGGGTATATGTGTTATATGCGTTCAATCTCTTCAACCTGTTACTCCTGAGAAGTTCCCATATTCATGGAATTGTACTTTGTAGCTGTTGCATCAGGGAGGTTGATGTCCTTTCAATTCTCAAACAGCCCGGCAAATGCTGTGACTGACCTTAAATACCGTTGGTTCACTGACCCCACAGAAATCCTCAGTTTCTCTGCAGAAAATACCACATGCCAAAATCCTTAAAGTTATAAGCACCTGGTATAAACTGGTATAGGCCGTCCTCACAGATGAAAGCTTGGATTCCAAAAGTGTAATAACTGCCACATCATTTTCTTAATGCATTTGGAAATGATCTCTAAAACAGCTGGATTGGGTCACTTCTGTTGGCAAGAAACTGTCTAGCAAAACAAACAAACAAAATGAATCTGAATATAAGTGTGCATCCTGTGAGGTTTATTTAAAGCTTCAATTTAGTCCTGGAGTGGCTCTAATCTTCCTTCAAGAAATCATATAATTGAGGACTAGGCTAAGTCTATTTATACTTCCACTTAAAATCATGACTTAGACAGATAATTTCTGTTAATCTGGTTTAAAAGGCTGTTTTGGTCTAGGATTTGGCTTAATTCATTAACTTTATTAACTAAGGATTTAACTGCATGATGACCCCTCAGTGTGGCCAAGTGGATAAATCCAAGTTAGACCAGAAGGCGGCAGTATTTCATACCATTTAGTCCTGTGTTACAGTTTGAAGCATGGGGGCCAAACTCTACTTAATGGGCCACATACAGGGCAATTTGATCTCAGATGGGTCAGCCCAATAAACAATCACTATTTATAAAACCGATGATAAACTGGATGAAATTAAAAACAAAAATAAGTGCAGTTTAAAAAATATGCCTTATTTCCATGTGCATTACATTACCACAGTGGATCTAGAAAAGCATAAAACCATCATATGTAGAGTTTTTTGGACTAAACAACATAAATTTTCTCCTTGTCCCTCGAAGAAACTTGTCAACAGGCCGACATTTTTATGCTTGTATATTTAAATGAAAATAATAAAGATTTTAATGCACTTTTTACACTTTGCCAAGCCATCCTGATTGCCTTTGAAAGCTGCATTCGTTGCCATGTTTGCATACACAGGTGCATCTGTGTGCATTCTAAACCTAGAAAAATCTGACATTCACCCTCTCATGGTGATAAGCTAAGCTTTCCTAATTTCTATATCTAAAGCACAGAGCTAGTACTAAAATTAAAATTCTATTGTAGGCATCCTACGTAGGTAGAAATCAGGTCAGGGACAGGCCAGTGTGTTCAGATTTGGCATCCAGTGTTAATGAGTAGACCTGATAGAGGTCATGTTGATGTGTTTTTTTGCATGTGTCTTTGTGAAGGAACATTTCCGTGTGTTGTGGGCACACAATTGACATCACAGCTACTGGGCTGCAGGGCTTGAATGCTTTGATATGATCTATTGTTCAAAAGGTCACACGGAACATTGAGCTGTTATGTCAATCATTAAAGATCCAGTTTGTCGTCATTTTATTCACAAATTAAAGCTATTTTAACATAAATGGTGGATTTAATTATTACCTTGCTGCAAATATAAGACAAATTTGATGCTGTATTTACATTATATTATAAAACATTAAAAATATACATGAGATTGCTGCATATGCATGTAAGTTCTATAAAAGTTGTATGGCCTGCGTTGCTTTATTTTCTTACATGCAGTTTTACAGGCCTTAGAGTCTTAAACTTGTCTGTAGATGTGGGACCTGCCACTCCCCTTGACAGGCCTTCAAAACCCTGCCGTTATGATGTCTGTTAACCGATCCTACGAGCGTTGTACTGATGTTTGGAAAAACACACTAAAGCTGTGAAAATGTAGGCCAGCAGTGTCATGTAGAAAGAGCCGAGGGATCATTTTAATCACTGCCTGGTTGTGCTGGTCATAAATAAGGGGAAGCGAGTAGCGTGCTGTTCTGCAGTTTTGATCGGCACCTCGTTTCTCACATGGGGGTTCTGATCGCAGTTCACCAGATGTCTAACTACACCCACCCCCATCCCCCAAACAACACCTCCTCTCTGATACAGCTTCTTTATGGACGTTTGCCAAAAAAGCAGAAATGTCACGAACATGGCTGGAAGCTCTTTGCTTGTAGATTAGCATCCAGCAAAAGCCAGTGTGTGAAGACAGGTAATGTTGGGTTAAGGTTAAGGTTTAAGGCAAGAAATCTAAGAAAGTGAGCTGCAACCTCATATATCTTGCTATGGAAGGGGGGGGTATTTTAATATGCTCACTCTGATTTCAAGTTCTGTGAAAAGACTTAACTAATAAATTTATATCTTAACACTATGCTATACTGTCAGTGACAACAAATCTTAGTCTTAGGTGAGGCTGCAAATAAAAACACTAATTTGGATTTGCATTGATTGCTTATTAAAAGTTGCCTGGTCTTCATGAAAGTTGCAAAAAGAAAAGACACTCAGATGACATTAATAACACATTTTTTTCCTTTTTTTTTACATTTCCCATCTCTTTATTTCATGTTTGCATTGCAACTAAGGACATTACATTGAAAATATTAGAAGAAATATTACAAAATGATAATTTTGAGGGTGCTTTTGGGTTGAATAGGCTTTTTGCACTCTGAAATCAGTTTAAACCAGGTCAGGCATCCTATCTCAGTTGTTTATTTTGTCTAGATAAATATAATTAGAGGCCCAGTGGATGCTCTCCGATGCCAAGTTATGGAATAATCAGGGACAATATGGGAGCCAAATAATTTGAAGAACACTCTCAGACAAAATGCCTGAGGGGCAACAAAAGAGCTTTGTCCATGTTGGTGGGGACAAACTTCAAAACAAGAGGCTACACACAATGCTCTGACCCCTGAGGTTAAGCACACAAAGGAAGAAGATTTTTGACTAGCCGCTGTCATGTGACTGGGCTCTGGGATTCCACAACCCCCCCCCCAAAAAACCCCCAAAACATGCGAAAAAGTGTCAAAGTGAGATAAACCCATCAGAGCAGTTTTCCACTGATGCCTGTGTAAGCTTCATGAAAAATAAAACAAAGTTGCACCAATATACATCAGGTAGGAGAGGAGTATTACTCTCTGAAGCAAGGCCATCGGCCACATAGTGAATATAGATAAATATTTAAATCAAGCATTTGCATTTGAATCTAATAAAACACAGGCTCTGCAGATTGCGTAGCCTTTTCCTCTCGCTTATGGCGCCAGCATTTCTGTTTGTTGAAATCATGCATTATGTTGTATTAAGCATGCAAGCAGAGTAATTTTCCATTGTGGCCTTCACCTGCCAAATACTGTCACAATAGCTGCTTCACATGGCATTGTAAAAAATTTTTGTTAATGATCATCCAACACGGAACAGAAAATGAGGGGATGTGCATCCAACCTCAGCAGTTATCCAGACAGGTGTTTAAGCTTACGATAACTCGCATGTATTTAAACAACCTTGGCTGACTGCCGTCAGACTACGGGGTTTCTGTTGGGAAATGTTCACCTGTGGGGATTAAAGGCGTATGATGGTTATTCAATGATTAGCCCAGGGTGTGGGGACCATCAAATATCCATGAGCTGTAAAACGGGATGTGAGAGGGGCGCATGCACAGATTGAGAAAGGACATTCTTGTGACACAGGCAAAACAGGAAATTTCCATTCTGGCTGTATTTTATCTAATCATGTTGGGAAGAACTTTAGCGTGCTTGTATGTGCAATTACCTGATCCACATCCTTGTGTTGTTTCTCTAGTGCAAAGAGGATTTTGGGATGGTTGCCAAACACTTTAATAAGGCATACCGATTGAGATGCATTGTAAAGGAAGCCGTGCCAAAGCCAGCCAGATGTAAACATACATCACATTATCCTGGTGAGTAAAAATAACAAATAAGGATGCACTTACTTTGAACTTTGTCCAGTAAACAGTTTCACATGAAAACACAGAGAGTGGGCTAAAAAGCATCTTTATCATGGGAGCCACTGTTGAAACAACACATGGAGTACAAGGACAATTGTGGAGACACACACTGCAAAATAAGAAAAACCAATAGCCATTTAAAAAAAAAAATGTGGTGACAGACAGAAAAGCTAAAATATTTCACATTTTTCACTGTTTTGGCCAGTGGCTTGGCCCTGGACTGTTGTTGTCCTCTCTAGCTCTCTCCCTTGAACCATTTTCTTCTTCTGGACCATGAAGCAGGATGCCAGTGCGAGTATTAAAGTTGCGTGCTTGTGGATACAGAAGGAAATCATAGATAAGAGATGCCGCTACGCCGCCACACATTGGTCTCAGCCAGTACACCTGGAACGAAAGCAGAAATTAGTTTTGTCTTTGTCAAAATGAAATGGATAAAGAAAACTCTCTTTTAGACAAACAGCTTCAAGCCGTCTGCTGACACTACCCAGTGGTTTTTCATTTTGCCTGGTATCAAAGCTTGTCCAAAGGAACGAGCAGGGTTGATGCCACATTCAGTGAAACTTATCTGTAAATGTAAAAACAAGCAGTGTGTGTGTGTATGTAATATATATATATTTTAACAGTGCTTTACATCCCAAAGATTTTTTAAAGCTGTTAGGAGCCTATTTAAGTAGTTCCAGTGACCAAGGCACTGAGTTGTTTATCTGCAAATCGTGTTATGTTTCCAGGCAAACACATTTCAAAATGGTTATTGCCAGACCTTTATTAAAGTTGACACATGTTGCTGACTTGTGTTCAACTCAATGTGACACTTTTGCAACCGGCTTTGCTGCACTTGCTTTCTGAACCCCTGGTGTACCACCCAGACACACTCTGCAGAATTGTGTAATGCAACAGGGAGGAAAAGTCTTGAATCATAAACTGAGGGAAACTGCTCTGCCAGAGAAAAACCCATCAACTCTGACTGTACAGGATATCTGAGTAACAATATAGCTGGTCTCAAGAATGATCAAGATTCATAAACAGTCCAAAAAGGTTCAGGCAAGCTCATTTGCCTTTCCCCCCCGAATGGTACCCTTATTCACCCTGAACTTGATATCAAATTGAACCCTTAAGTGTCTCTACTCTGTTTTATATACAGCACAATCAGCCAACTTGACTGTGGTAGCGTTCTCAAACACATGCAAATTGTGACTCTCAGCTGTAAAGTGCCACGGACTTGCCCAATAGCCAGGGGTTTAGAACCTATAACAGTCCTTCACTGACACAGAACCAGCTGAAGGCAAAAACATGTTCCTACATTGACATTTAACTAAAGCAGTTGGACTTAAGAGTAGATATATTGGTTTATGCTGGACGAAGTCAAGAGACAGGAAACCTCATACCTCATTAACACTAAGATTCTTTGGTCTTCTAGCCAGTTGCAATGGCACAAACTGCAACTGCCCAAAGCATCTGAGCCAGGATTTATAATGCACATCTTAGTGCACCGATCTAGTAGTTAACTAGAGTGCCTGCTTAATTACATGCCTCAAAGTTTTATACTTGCCAGTGTAGCAGGTAAATTCTGCAGCCACAGCCCTCAAATGCCTAACTCTTTACATCAGCCATCTTTGCTCCATAAAGATGGGTTAAAACATAGCTGCTTCACTATAGTTTGCGCAGAAGGTAGAAGAACTAAGATGAAGCAGGAAGATGTGCTGTATGACAGGCAACTCAAGTTAGTTTATTTGATGCAACAGCATTTGTTTTATTCAGACTGGCTCCTTTGATTATTCTACATCTCCGTCATCCTCCAGAAGTGGCTCAGTTTCACATTTCTGTCTTGGAGGCTGGGAGAGCAAGATCCTTGTTTTTTCTCTGAAGCTCTCATCACTGGGTGCCAGTACATAATCATACAGAAGTGCTGCCACCGCGCCAGCACTCATCGGTCCAGCCCAGTACACCTGAAAAAAATATCCCAGTTTTAATAGGAATGACTCATAGGCCTAGTGACAAATCACATTTTCAGCTCTGCAATACTTACCCAGTGATCAACAAAAGACTTCTGGATAATTGCAGGTCCAAAGGATCGAGCTGGGTTGATACCACATCCTGTGTAGGAGATCTGCAACCCACAGAGGAAACCACCACTTGTTTTCCTGGCTGTACATCAGCTGATTACATGTAAGGCTGATGTACAGTCAGTTCAGTCCAAGCCAGCCTATTGTATCAGGCCACTGCAAGATAGAGAAACCATCTGCCAAATTAGCAACATGGGAGATGAAGTTTTCATGTACTCACCCCAGCAAGATGTCCAAGCGTTACAGAGAATCCAGTCACCAGGGGTGCAAATCCGCCAACATTACGTCTCTTGTCATGGACTGCTACCATGCACAGGACCAGCTGAAGGGTGAGCATGAACTCCATGCCAAAACCTTGAGCTGGGCTGATACCATTTAGCTACAAATGAGAATACAGAAGTGACTGGGTGATTTTTTTTTAAATTGCCTACATTGTTGCAAGAAAGCACAAAAACTGAGCCAGATAACCAGGACTACTTTTAATGTCACTTCAGCACTCCGTTCAAAGCATATTGCTCAGGTATACTACTCATTCTCTAACAGAACTTGTTATTTTGCATGACAGCTACAAACTATACTAACAATTTGAAATTTGAAACCAGTTACCAGCAGTTAGCAACCGTTAAAGACCTAGAGTTAAAATTGTCAGTGGAGTAGGCTGAAGGCAATTCTTCAAATGCCTCTCAGTCTAAGTACTAAATGCATCCATTAAGGCTAACATTCAGGAAAATTGGAAACACATGGATTCCACCTTACCTTGTTGACACCAAGTGAGTCATTATACTCTGGCCTAACACCATACACAATGGCACTGCCAACCACTGCCCCCAACATCTGAGCCAACATGTAGAAGAGAGCTTGGAGAAGACTCATATGACAGCTGGTCACTAGGCCCAGGGTGATGGCAGGATTCAGGTGGGCACCGCTAATGTGACCTATACACTCGCCTAATGTGGCAAAGGCCAAGCCGAAGGCAAACGCCACTTTGATCTCACGGTCAGGGTTAGAGTCATTTGGATCTCCTACTGCAGCAGAGAGGCCGACAAAGATAAAAATGATCATTCCCAGACACTCTGCCAGAACTGCCCTCCAAAATGACCACAGTTTAATCTCTGACATGGCGACTTGGATAACGTGAGCCTAATGCAAACAAACAGATTTCAAGTAGCATCTGAATGCTACAGACTCTGGCATACAAATTTTGCTCTACCAGCAGGCCACCTGAATAAACTCTGAGTGACAATCACTGGCATTTATCAAGTGTGTGGCTTTAACAAATCAGGCCTAATTAGAAACAGCTGAGAGATGGGCGTTTCACCCAGTGAGAATGACCTCCAGGTCTCCTGCCCTGCTTATTGCTTTTCTAGTTTAACTGAAGGCGATGCTGCCTTTGCTGCTCTTCAGAGCACGTTTAAGACAACAGCAAACCATACCGACAGCTCATTTAGCAGCAAAAGGTGGAACTTAATTTAATGGATCAGAGAAAAGTCTGTTTAAAAAACAATGTGATAAATTATCTGATTGTTTTCATTATAATTAATAGAACCAAAGGCTAAACTTATCAATTAGTACAAAATATTGCATGCAGCAGGCAGCAGCTTGCAATTATAGTTTTATCCATTGCTTGAGTCATCTTTAAATTTGCATTTTCATTAATACAGGAATATAATTTAAAATTTCATACCACGCTATCCTTCAAATTACTAGGGACTGATAATTTAAAAAAGTAATGCATGTTAAAAAAATATTCTGGAACACATTGTCAGTCATTTGGACTAAAAAGCCAAAGGAGACAATAGATGAGTGTAGGGTGTAGGTGCTACCATCATGCAAAACGGTTTTCCCATCTTTCAGTCTTCTTGTTCTATTCTGAGCAGGGGCACGCTGCGCTGAAGTTAACATCAGTCATTTGCCACTGTGAAGGAAATGGGAGCTTTTGAATTCATGACAAGGAAACCAGCCCCCTGTTCCACTTTTCTGTGTAAAGGAACTGGCAGGTTAAAGGGTCACACTGCTTCTTGTCTTCATTTTAGAGGGAAGAATGAGAAGCCCTTCATACAGTCACATTTTACTTGGGCAGGACTGCTTCACGCTCCATTTTTCTTTATCAGACAAATGTATTTTTACTTGCACATCATTCTGATTGATGATTCTGTTTTTAATGTTGGCTTCATTGTAAATCAAATAGTTTCCTATCTAAAATCAGCTTGATATACTTTTAAAATGTGTTGCAATTTTGGCTATGTAGTACGTTCAGTCAGGAGAGATGCTGCATAACTGGGATGACACAACATATAAGATAATAATATATAAGCCCATGATAAGATGTAATAGACTGAACCTGCTGTATATTAAAGCAAATGCGATTGAGGATACAGGATGTTATGATTTTTAGTCCTTTGACCTCTCCAACCATAGTTCATTTGTTTAAAGATCAGCTTTTTATCTTTTGGCACAGACATATCTTTAAAGGTACTCCTTCGTTCTGGAGTGTGCCGTAAGCTCAATATCCTCCCTGGGTGGTGGAGATCTCATTTTGGGGGGTGATGACCAATGAGATCAGAGCCTAAAAAATGTCTCTGTGCATACGCATAATAATTTGTCCTCTGCAAGTTGCAAGTTTTAATGGAGCTAAATTAATTGACCGTGCTTACAACTGAATAGCACAAAAATAGCACATGATTTCAGCAAGATTACACTCACCAGACACTTTTTTAGGTACACATTGCTAGTACTGGGTTGCCCCTCCCCCCTGCCTTTACCTTCAGAGCTGCCTTAATTCATTATGGCTTAGATTCAACAAGCTGCTGGAAACATTCCTCAGAGATTTTGGTCCATATTGACATGATAGCATCACACAGTTGCTGCAGATTTCTCAGCTGCAAATCCATTAATTGGATTGTGATCTGGTGACTGCGGAGCCCATATGAATCCAGTGAACTCGTTGTCATGTTCACATGAAAATGTGACATGGTGTGTTATCCTGCTGGGAGCAGCCATCACAAGATGGGTCAGCAACAATACTTAGGTGGGCTGCGGTGTTTAAACGATGCTCAGTTGGTACTAAGGGGCCCAAAGTGTGCCAAGGAAATATCCCTCACACCATTTCACCACAACAAGCCCGAGCAGTTGATACAAGGCAGAATGGATCCATGCTTTCATGTTTGACATACTGTGCATTCAGAGATGCTCTTCTGCATACCTACATAGCATAGCAGTCCGGATATTCTCTTATTACATCAACAAGCTATTTTTGCCCAGATAACTGCATATTTTCTCTCTTTTTGGCCACTCACTGTAAACCCTAGAAATGGTTCAGAAAATCGCAGTAAAGCAGCAGTTTCTTAAATACTTAGATCAGCCTCTCTGGGACCAACAACCACGCCACATTTAAAGCCACTCAAATCACCTATCTTCTCCATGCCTAATTGCAGTGAGTTGCTGCCACGTGATTGGCTGATTTGATATTTGCATTAACAAGCAGTTGAACAGGTGTACCTAAAAAAGTGGATTTTACCTGTATTAGATAAGTAGATTGATCAGAGAGAAATTTGCCTTTCATTTAGTGGTGTTATTTCTGGCTGTGGAAAGATTAGAGCCCACCAAAGCTTACCTTAATCCCTTGCCAGTGGGAGGATCTCATCATGTGAGCATTCTCCTCTCACTCCCCCTGGCATTCAAATGTAGATAAGATACAAAAAGATTTCTTCCCCAAATTTGGTCTTCCAGGGCCATACATACGAATACATAGCCCCTCAAATGAACCCCAGAGAGGGTTTATTATGGTGCTTGTAATGAGAGGGGGGCCTCAGCCTACTAACCAAGCGATTATGGGATGGACACAGATGATTTAATCAAGCAGAAATGGAAGCAAGTCAAGTATATAATCAATATGTATACTGGTCTGTTAGGCAGAGTAAAACAACACTGACAACTTCAGAGCCTTTTCCTTCCAGTTGCTTTAAGACAGGCGAAAGGATGAAATGAAAATAAGGTGAATAAAAAAAAGTGTAACTACATCAAACACTTTGACAAAATTGTGATATATAAGTTTCTTTTGTTTAATTCATCAGCAAGTCCAGAGCATGAAATTAAAGTGTTTTGTGCAGAAAAGACTCTTTCTGAGCCTAAGTGGCTTTCCCTAACTACTGACCGTAATCACAAACACTTTTATCTACATATGACATACTTCCCTTCACTACCATCACAAATCAATTACATTATCTGTTATTATAAGCAAGAGTAGTAAAGTACAGAACGAAGACAGATTCATCAATAGAGCAACTGCAAGCCATTTTGTCTAGCTATCAAATATAGATCTGATTCATGCTGGTTACACGTTTTAAATTCCTTGTATGTTGGTAAATCCTTCTGAAGTAACAGACACATAGACTTAAAACACAAAGTAGTTTGCTTCAGTTGATGGGACATGTTTTTTAAATTTAGTTTTTCAAGAATGGGTTTTGATTTTCACTGTACATAAATGCCTTCATATTAAAAAACATTGCGCACACTGAATGAGTTACCATAGATAATTTTGGTATGCAGCCAAGATTAATGAAGGACAGGGCAGTCAATACATATATTATCACAAAACAGCACTTTCTGTCAAAGAGCCTCAGCCTATGTGCGCTGTGGTACCTGGCCCAGAAGGGCTCTATTTAAGGAGTTAACCCAACCTCACATAGCAAGCCACAACCTATATATCATAGTTCGGCTGAATCCCCTCATTTAGAAAATGATGGTTGTGGTTGCCACAGATGTGCATAAGGGTGTTTAATTAGTTAACTTTCATGGTAACCCCCTTTATTTATAAAAAAAAAAACTTTAGATCACGAAACAGCTCACATTTCTTCTGTTCTGCAGCCAGAGACATGAAACTAATACCAAATCGTAGCTAAATGCTTGGTTTTTCATTTTATGTAAATGTATGCAAAATCCATCATTTGCATGTTAATTAACATGCACAAAATCAATTATTTAATTAAAAAAATATGATTTTGATGGGTTGGTAGAAACTAGTATACAATAACAAACTTGTGGTATAGTAAGCCATAACCTGTTTATCTTTGTTCAGCTCTATTCAGAAATGACAGCTGTGGTCGTCACTGACGTGCATGAGAGTTTTTAATTAACTTGTAACTAAATGTTGTGTCCTTCAGTTCAGTATAAATTTATATAAATTACCACAAATATTTAAACATTTTTATGAATATAAATTTAAATCAATTATAAAATTATCATTAATGAATTAATTATTATATGAATTGTGTGTGTGTGATTGTGCCATATTGTGTGTTTAGCTTGAGAAAAACACAGGGACAAAATGCACTTTGACAAGTTAAACACTGTGCAGCAACTCCCAGATGTTACTGCAGAGACCACTTTGCCTCTTTGTGGCAAACACAGCAGAAGCTTAATTCTGTGCTGAGGCTCAACGAAATGCTGCAGCCAGTGAAAGGAACTTAAATGGTGGAGGAAAACTGCCACATGTTAAGATTGAATAAGAAGTCATTTTGATTAAATGCCTGAGAGTCTCTTCCCACAGTGCTGAATGAAGCTTAAGTGTAAGTTCAATAAAGGAAATCGGTATTCATCTGCCTGCATTCCTGGGTGTTTGGGCTGCTAGTCTATTCTTTGCATCACTTCCGCTTTCCCATGTTGCCAAACTTAGTTCTCTCATCAGCACTCTGGCTCAGTCTTTTTCTCGCCTGCTTTCTGCGAGCCAACCAGTGCTCTAAATCTCACTGCTCTTATAGCGCTCTGCCTTTCAGACTCTCATTCGCGCAACCCACCTCCTCCCCATCTCCTCCTCATCCTGGCCAGTTAGAGATCCTTGTCCAAGTCTCCACCTGCCTCAAGTAGGGCAGGACCTCCGCCACCAGACTCTTGCAGTCTGGTGGCAGAGGCCCTACTTCCTACCATTGTTAGACTCTGCTGTGGTATATAGCGTCATCAGAGTCAAACTGCCAAACAATTTATTCATCAAACTCTGTATTTCAATGAATCATGTTCAGGCCTACTAAATGACCTCTCCTTATTGAAATACTAAAATAATACCCAGCTTCAGTTGTAGAGATAGACTGATGATGAAGATGATGAGGAGTACCAGTAAAAGTAAATATTAATCAGATGTTGGACACATATTTTGCAAACTGCTTGACTTCTTAATTAAACAGGATACGGCTGACTTAAAGCTGGGACCTGGAACAAGATGCTTGCATTTTCTCTGGGCTCTGTTTCCAGTGTTTGGAAAACCTAGCCCATCATTTTGAAACTTTAGCCAAATTCCACAGTGGAGGGAAGACGTGGTGCAGCTTACTATTATAGAAATTCAGATCCTGTGCCTAACTTTAAGTCAGTATATAATTTTTAGCACTTAAGCTTGTGCATGTCTTTTGGGAGCGGCTTGTAAAAGAGATGGAAGAGAGGAGGCCTGCCTTCCCCCCCCCCGTCTTCTCCAGATTTCTGGTTACTGTAGCTTTAATTAAAATTCAACACTATCAGGTAACATTAATTATTATCTTTGCATGAACATTCAATTTTGGGTGTGATGTCCCAATCAGATGTTTTCTTCTTTTTTTTTCTGTCTGTTTTTTAAAGTTGTATGACCTTTTTATTCGCATTCCACATTTTACATTTCATGGACTGTGGAATGCAGACCACTGTAGTTCTATTTGTTATTAAATAAAGCCAAGACTCAATTGCCAGCTGTCCAAACCTTTCTGTGCCTCAGGGTTGGTCAGATTTCTTAAAAATATGTAAAGGAATTTGCACAACTAAATAACAACAGCTAATGTGGGTCATGCATGCAGGTTTCCTTGTGGAGGCTGCAGGTCAAAATCTCATTTTAATACCACAATTATTTTAGTTAACGT
The DNA here is from genome assembly GCA_024447675.2 of Pterophyllum scalare. Taxonomy (NCBI): domain Eukaryota; kingdom Metazoa; phylum Chordata; class Actinopteri; order Cichliformes; family Cichlidae; genus Pterophyllum; species Pterophyllum scalare. Next base: position 20,857 of record JAMQGT020004330.1, on the reverse strand, counting down.
GGCGCTTACATAGTCCATTTTCACAAATGAGCTTATGTGTAATCAAATCGCACATAGTCAGCCTGGCACTATAAATAGTTTTCTGTGTTCGCTGTGTGCGCAGGAGGGTTGCAAAACAACAGACAGGACATCATCTTTTTTTTCAAAGGAGCTGCTGTATGCGTGATAGGTTTGTGTTCATTGCACTGAATAGGAAAAACCTAATTCATAATCATATGCACTGCAATAAAGATCATAGCCTTTTTAATATCCAGTGTTTTATTTTACTTAAAAAAGTCAGTGCACACACAATACATTATCCATCAGAAATAAAATGTGATTCAGGCACATAGCAATATGTATACAAAAATGGCTCAAAATGGAATACTGATACAGGAAAAAAAACAACACTCAACTCTGTTGGGAATTTTGGACTTAACTTGTTTGAGCGGCACTTTGGATAAAAACTTGGTGCTCTTTCAAATAAAGGAGTGAAGTAGAAAGGAGGCACTAACTGACCTGTTGACCACAATCCTTATTGGTTACTTGAAAACAGCAGAAAAACACTAACATACTAGGCTGAATTCTAGAGTTTTTGTACAGGAGTATAGATATATACAATAGCATTTCATCTTTGTGTAGCACTATTTTGACATCATCTCCACAGTTGTAGCATCGTTGCCTCCGTTAATGTCATAGTCACCCACCGGACCACTAACCAGCACCTTCATGCGCTCCGGGAAGTCATCAAATTTGGGAGAAAGCAGGAAATCATATATAAGAGCTGCTGCTACACCACCACACATCGGACCCACCCAGTACACCTACAAAGGAAAACTCTGATCAATCTCTGGAATCTTTACAACACAAATAAAAGCACAGAGATTCCAGACATGTTCAAAGGGCTTACTTTTGTCAATATTTCTAAATGAGAAACAATAGGAAAGTTAAAAATGATTAACATGCACAGGAGGATTCACAAATAATTGAGTCATCTGTCTGTCATGGAGTTATTGAATTATTTAAGCTTGACATATGACATGCATGCAGAATAATGGGAGGTATGTTTAAAGTGCTTCCCCCTCTGACTCACCCAGTGGTCTGTAAAATTGTTCATGATCAAAGCCGGGCCGAAGGAACGAGCAGGGTTGATGCCACAGCCGGTGTAGCTGATCTGTAATCAGCAACAAAGAGGCAACATGATCTTCAGCTATGTGGTGTGGTGAAATAATAGAATCCTGTCATATTTGCTTAAATATGCACATTTGCTTACATATGACTGAGGATGAATATAAGGTACAACTTACAGCTGCCAAGTGTCCCAAGCAGACTGAGAGGCCAATGGCCAAGGGTGCAGAGCCGGTGACATCACGCCGTCTTTTATCAGTGACTGCAATGACACATAGCACCAGCTGGAAGGTTGCCAAAAGCTCTATGCCTACGCCTTGGCTGGGTGTGACACCGTTGAGCTGTGAAAGTTAAGAGAGGAATCCAAAACAACACTCTGTCAATCTTTGTCATTTAGATAGATTATTTCCTATCACAACCATTTCCTATCTAGCAGCTGCTGGCATTGGCCAGGATGTCTGACAGCAATATGGCAGTGCTGCAAAGTGCCACATTGCTTGTTCATATTTCTTTCGTGGAAAACACGGTTATTGTGGTTTACATTATGTGGGGCAGTGCAGCTTCTGGGGGCAGATATCAGGTCCTACCAGTCTTGTTTTTCAGTAAGGAGACAGCTGTGGCTGCTCATTACAGATTGATGTAGCATTAAGTAATAACTGTTCATTCATTCAGTATTTATGTTATGAGAATTCTGGTATGCAAAACCTCAATTTCCAAAAACAGATTGCCAAAATATAAGTGGGTGGACATTCCTATATATATTTTTTAATTTCTTTTAGCTGTTGCAGCATGGCATACTTCAATAATGTGTCATCACTATTCATTAATAAGTATTGACAGAATGTCCCAAGAACGTTGTGTGTATTCAGTGCCAATTCAGCACTTACATCCTCTGAAAAGTTTCAGTTTTCACTGTGAAGGCACCTTAAGGACATAATGTTGTATCATCATATTGCTGTGCATTCCTGTTTGTTATTAATGCAGGAATGTTTTCAACTTTTTTAAATTACATGAAAACATGACATGAAGTTTTAAAAAGTTTTTACTTAGCATTGACGCCCAGTGCATCAGTCTCATTGGGACGAGTTCCATACACGATACCACTGGCTAGGGCTGAACCCAGCATCTGGGCTATAATGTACATGACAGCCTTGAACACACTGATCTGGCAGCTGGCAAGCATCCCGAGAGTAACTGCAGGATTCAGGTGGGCTCCACTGATGTGGCCTAAACTTTGGGCCAGTGTGGCAATGGCCAGTCCAAAGGCCAGTGACACTTTCACCTCCTGGTCTGGATTGGAGTTGTTTTTGTTCCCAATAGCTGTGGCGATGCTGAGAAAAATAAAAAGGGTCATCCCAACCAGTTCGGCCAGAACTGCCCTCCAGAAATCCTTGCTCTTGAACTCTCTCATTTTGGCAGCTGTGGGTTGGAGCTGGTCCTCTGTAAAATGTACTCACAAACAACAGCAACAGGCTGCATATATAAGGCCTGGGCTGATAATGGTTAGTGGGCGGGCTTTAAAAAACTGAAGAGAGGGCCACACTGAATTAATGAGAAATTCAAAAGACTGAGCTCTCCCTCTCCACCCTCCCTCCTCCTCTCCCTGTCCTCTGGCCCATCTCCCACTACTCTCCCTGTGCAGTACTTTCAAATCTTTTGTGAGTAATAGAACTGGGTCTTCAAATAGTTACATCCAAAGCTACATTTTCCACTCATGCAAACGTATACAGGTTTTCAGAAAAGCCTTTTATTGTGAGGTTTTTAGTGGCAAAAAATGTGTTTGCTTTAAATAAAGGTTCACTAAAAACACACCGGTTTGTAGAAACTGACTTTTAAACTTCTAAAATTAAAATGTTCCTTTTTTAAAATTTATTCTGAAGATGCAAAATTACATTTTAGCGTAATTTCATTCTTCTGTGTACTCACCCCTTGGACAGCACATAAGGGAGGGAGAAAGAAGACAACACCCAAATAGTCATTTCAGGCTTCACTCTCTCTCCACAGATAAGGTATTCAACCTTTGCAAGACCACTGAAACGACAGTTCACAAGTCAGCCTGTGACACAGACGCACCCTGTAATACAATGAAACACTGGGAGAATCTTGTCAAGTAAAAATGGAACACAGTGGAACCTTGTACAACAGGAAAATGAGGACTTATAAATTAGTCAGATTTTCAGTTTAAAGATAAATAAAAATATTTTTCATGCCACTGGATTAGAGAAAACTGAGTGCAGAATCTTTTGGGTTAAAATGGGGGCACATTTGTTAGAGATGGGAATAGTAATTCATTAACTGAAAACATGTTATCTAAATAATTAGTTATTTGGTTGACAGAAAGTTAAAGCATGCGTAGGGGCAGAGTGAAACATCAACTCTGTGAACTGAGCTGCCTGCTACACCTGCCTCCCCAACTCAAGGCTATGAACAGCAGCCAGGCTGCTTTTGTAGGTGAATTTCTGAGGACAGTGAAGCGCCTGATTCAGTTAAAATTACAAATTATAATTTCCTTTGCAGTAAACATCAGCTGACCTGGCATGTAGGACTTACAGTACAGGTTCACAATCTCTTCATTTCCCTTCTTTGACCACCCAGAGTGACCCATAGAAGTGAAAATCGGCTATCAGTCTCCAATATTATTTAGATCATTTTAAGGTCTAATTTAAACTATGTACCCCACTTGCTTATTCTTAACGTCTTAATCTCTCAAGTAACTTTAAAAAAAACATTAAAACTAAATGACTTTCATTTTCATTATTTCATACTTTTGTCTTTGTCCATAGGAACCTTATTTCTTTTAATTCCTCTATTTTGTGTCAACTTTAAGTGGCATCAAAGCATTTCATTTAACAAAAGTATAACTTTGTAATTATTAACTTTGCCAGCTTGTACTTTTACATCACTGGCTCATATCTGGCACGTCCTGGGAGTGACCTGGGACTCTGACAGAGGCAAATTCACAGCTGTTGTGTTGCACAAGCTTTTTTGTAAGGGAAAATTGCAGCTTTTGGAAATCTGCTCATTATCTCGTCTCTGATGTTGACATTTACTGACCGTAATGAGTTTCTGTAATATCCTCCTGAGAAGCAAGTAAAAGAGCGTCTTTCAATTTAACTTGTGGTCTCAGGAAGATATATAATAAGTAAAAAGCTTTCACCTACTCCTTTGTTCACAAGGGGTCGCCACAGTGGGTAGCTCTGCATACTTGATTTGGTAGATTTTTATGCTGGATGCCCTTCCTGATTCATCCCCAAAGGGACTTGTAAAAACAGGCTGGCTGAATAAATGTGCATCAATCACTGGTGGTTGCAATGTACTGAATCCACAATAAATGATGATTAATGGTTGAATGACTGTTTTACTGGAAAATATACTTTTTGGAAATCAACTTGGTCCATAGTGTCAGCAAGTCATCGATGCTGGTGATGATCCCTGTGACTGATTATTAATAGCATAAATGTGCAGAATCTTCTGTTTTACTTTTGCAATAGATTACAGGAAGTGATGACTGTCAATGAGTTCCAGCTTCCCATCAATCAAAAATAGGAGGAAACATTTCACTTTTGCTAATTTTTGTGTATTGGATCAAAAATATATCTGATGTCAAATTGCAAAAGGGAAAAATGGCTGTTTTACATTGATTGCATTGCACCTTTTTGAAAACATTAGCATTAAACCAAAAGAGACAAACTGCCTGATGAACAGCAAAGCAAAAATAATGTGCAGCTGCAATGTCCACTTTGTCTTTTGATAAACAGAGAATGGAGAGAACTTAAAGATTCAACTGCTTGCACATATTTCATTCACCTGAGAGAGAATTTACCTGATTTGTTTGATAATGTCCAGTAAGATGGTTGCTAGCCAAAAGGATGCATTTACTGTTACAAACCAGAGCAAGTAAAATAGAAATCCCCTTTTGGAAACATCAACAGCAACGGCAAAACTATTTTGCGTCAGTATCATTGTTTGATCTTCCTGGAACGTGTCCAGCATCAAAAGAGTGCAAGGTGTTTCAGTTCCAAAAGGTTTTGAAAGACTGCCAGGTAGTCCAAATCTGTTTGATTATGACTGTCATGTTTTTGACCTCAAGTAAATAATTTTGGCCGTTGTGTTAGCCTGACAGCACTGACACTGCAGATTGCCTTAATCTGGCTTTGCTTATAGTGACATTTAAACTGAAGAACTGGGTCTCCAGAGCTGAAGAGATGTGGTTTGATAGAAGACCAGTTCTTCAAGCTAGATTTCTCCTAGTGCGCAATTTATTCCAAAGCAGCTGGGTGGTATAGATAGGACCCCTTTATTGCCTTTGATATGCAGTAGAGGTACTGGTGCAAAGTGTTCGAGGACAGGTGCAGTCAGAAGGCAACGTTGAGAAATAGTGAAGCACAGACAATGAATTGTGTGCATGCACGAGTGGTTAAAGTTTAGTACATTAATGGATGCAGTGCTCAGGCAGCACAGTCAAAAATGAAATGTGAATCCCGTCAAGACTGGTGTTACTTACAGTCAGTTATATGAGCTTCTATCAGTTCCAGCTTTTCCACATAGAGGCAACATTAGCAATGACATACTAACATTTAAGAGCTGACCTCATGGCTGGTTAAAGAGCTAATGAATGACTTTTAATCTCCGTTTGTCTCATCGGATAGATGTGTATGTTTTCCCTCCTCTAGTATTGTCTTTTCTCCAATATGAAAATTGAAGGAATGACATTAATTTAATTAATTTTCACCAGATATACAAAGTAAGATAAAGAAAGGTACCCCCTAACCCTGAATTGGATAAGCTGAAGAAAATGGATGGATCAATGGATAAAGAATGGCGAACAGTGACATGCTGCCAACACTCAATAGCTGAACAACAATGTCCAAGCGTTTGGGTTCATTTCCAGATGGAAGCTGTCCAAAATAAATTCAGGAGCGGATTTAGGTAATGCAGTGACGTATAAAGTTATGTAGACCTGCGTAATCTCTGTGGGTTGAAGAACTAAAAGATGCAAACATCTGTTAAAGTGCTTAAAGCTTTATTATAGCGCCACATAGAGTGCAGGAACTTACTCTAAGGATGACCTGTTCTCATTTACATCTTCATATATTCCTATTCAGCTCACACTGGACCTTTTTTCAGGCCCTCAGCTCATCCTCTGTCTGATTTAAGTTGTTTTAGCTCCTCTAGCTTTAATGCCACCCTCCATTAAGAATAGTTTTCTGCTGACTGGCTGGCCCTCATAAAGAGAAGGTTTGAACAGCAGGTGGGTTGAGTTTTGTGCTCCTAGCTGTGTGCCTGAGATGACTATATTAGGATTATTCCTGCTCATTGAAGAGGTTATAGCTGTGACAACACCTGGAATATAAAGAACAGCTGCAGCCTTCATCAGGATGAAAGGCTGAAATGCAAAGGTCAAGTGATAAAGTTATTCTTCATACTAAGATAAGATAAGATAAGAAATTCCTGTATTAGTCCCACAATGGGAAATTCAGTGTAGCAGCAGCAAAGGTATAGTACACAGCACAAACAATAACTAGGATACAATAAAAAAAAAGGAGTATAAGAGGCAAAGTAGAAAGTAGAATGATAAAAAAAATCTGTAAAAACAATATGTATCGGTATAAATAATATGCACATAATGGAGGAAGGAACATACTATTACAAATTGTTGGTGCACGTCTTGCTCGCGCATCTGTGACCAAGACAGCAAGTCTTTGTGATGTACTAAGAGCCACAGTATCCAGGGTAATGTCAGCATACCACCAAGAAGGATGAACCACATCCAACAGGATTAACTGTGGACGCAAGAGGAAGCTGTCTGAAAGGGATGTTCGGGTGCTAACCCGGATTGTATCCAAAAAACATAAAACCACGGCTGCCCAAATCACGGCAGAGTTAAATGTGCACCTCAACTCTCCTGTTTCCACCAAAACTGTCCGTCGGGAGCTCCACAGGGTCAATATACACGGCCGGGCTGCTATAGCCAAACCTTTGGTCACTCGTGCCAATGCCAAACGTCGGTTTCAATGGTGCAAGGAGCGCAAATCTTGGGCTGTGGACAATGTGAAACATGTATTGTTCTCTGATGAGTCCACCTTTACTGTTTTCCCCACATTCGGGAGAGTTACGGTGTGGAGAAGCCCCAAAGAAGCATACCACCCAGACTGTTGCATGCCCAGAGTGAAGCATGGGGGTGGATCAGTGATGGTTTGGGCTGCCATATCATGGCATTCCCTTGGCCCAATACTTGTGCTAGATGGGCACGTCACTGCCAAGGACTACCGAACCATTCTGGAGGACCATGTGCATCCAATGGTTCAAACATTGTATCCTGAAGGCGGTGCCGTGTATCAGGATGACAATGCACCAATACACACAGCAAGACTGGTGAAAGATTAGTTTGATGAACATGAAAGTGAAGTTCAACATCTCCCATGGCCTGCACAGTCACCAGATCTAAATATTATTGAGCCACTTTGGGGTGTTTTGGAGGAGCGAGTCAGGAAACGTTTTCCTCCACCAGCATCACGTCGTGACCTGGCCACTATCCTGCAAGAAGAATGGCTTAAAATCCCTCTGACCACTGTGCAGGACTTGTATATGTCATTCCCAAGACGAATTGACGCTGTATTGGCCGCAAAAGGAGGCCCTACACCATACTAATAAATTATTGTGGTCTAAAACCAGGTGTTTCAGTTTCATTGTCCAACCCCTGTATATATATATATATATATATATATATATATATATATATATATATATACATATATGTATATATATATATATATATATTGTGTGTGTGTGTGTGTGTGTGTGTTTATGTCACAGAAAATAAGGAAAAGCATAATAGGTTGCCTTTTTAACCAAACCTGTGCTGACCAATGGAAATGCCCAAATGTACCCAAATGATTCTATTGTGTAAGATCACAAATCATGAGTAAGTATGCATAAGGGAATTTATGTAAGAAAAGAAATGAGTCAACTAAAAGAGAAAAAAAAATTGCACTTTTGTACTTAAAATGACTCATATGGCTTAGTCAGTGTATTCTAACCCTGCATTCATTTCATTCAAAGTTGTCACAATACTCAGATGAATATTTTAATCATCACTTAAGTTTGATGTCAGCAGAAGAACAATGAAAAATTAAAAACAAAAAGCAAAAATATGGCATAAAAAATAGAAATAGCAAAGACCCCCCCAATGTATTTATGCAAGCTTTATAACCTTGACGTCTTTATTTTTTCTTTCTGGTATGAGCCATTTGAGGATATTTACTGTATATTCATATAGAAGGCAAACATCAGCATATATTTTGCTGTGACCTGTTTTGACCTCAAGGTAAGTGATTCCAGAAATCTTTCACAGTTTATGGTACGATAAATATATTTGCATCTTATCACACTTTCAGACCACTACACTTTCACGCTTCTGCTGACATTGTCCCAAATCATACCTTTACAAATGATACCTTCACGTCACATCAGACTGAACTGTGATATGTTCTGATCCCCCAGTAGAAGACTGTGGAAAATGTGTGAAAGACAAAAGTTGTAAACACATTGAGAAGCTCTGTGTGGGTGTTTTATGTAAGAGTTGGAATAGATGTAACAAACATGCGGGTTTGATGATTATGTCTCTTTTTGCTGAGGTTTGAAGGTGGTACATACCAGCAAGACTGTCACACCATAATATCCCAACCATTCAAGATAAAACAGATAAAACAGACTACAAACTGCTGAAAATCCATAGAATTATACTGAAAAAGCAATGGATCGCAAGAAGTCCATTCATGTGTACGTTTTTCTCATTCAGCGCCACTAAATCTTAATTTAAAACAAAATTTGTATCATTACAAGAGCATATAAATAATGGAGTAAGCCAAACCAAAATGACAAAAAAAAACATTAGAAAATATAAAACAGAAGTTGCAGCACATGTTGAAATACTATTAAGGAAAACAAAACAAACCCAAAACAAGGAAACAGAAAGCAAACAATGGAAAACTCATAAATTCCTTTCTCAGTTGCAACTGAACAGAAGCCCATGATCAGCACCACTTCGTATGTGTTCAATATGCTGGAAGTGATTTGTCATGGTTCTTGTCACAAAACAAAAGCAAACACTCAACAGGAAAAAGTGGTCACAGTTTCGCCTTTTCCTCGCTTCCCCTTCAACAAGAAAGTGGTGCCATGCACATAAAGGGTGGGAGATGAAACATGCTCTGAGAGTTTGTCGGGAATGCTGTGCGACTGAACAAACAGACTCAAGGTTAAAAAATTTGAGGAGTGGACACAACACAGAAACGCACTGACCCGTGAAATAGCCCGAGACAGCTAGGAACTCATTTTCCTAATTGCTCAAATTCATCTAATTATTGTTTGGTCACAACGGATAAGGTGGATGAATTAGTTCCTAAGCATATGTTTCAATTTCCTGGATTAAAGAATGGTCATTCATCAGAGTGACTTCACGCTGACAACGAGAGGACTTTCGCTACATGAGTGGAAAGTGGAATGAAACAGAGGAGCCAAAAGGCCAATGAAATGATTTCCAGGGTTTTGGACTGTCTGCCTTGTGTTTGAGAGAGTGATGCATTGTCCAAAAAAAACATCCAGTTACACACTCACACGTTCTGAAATCATCACTGATGAGCAGCCTCCTTCAAAGGCTTCTATTCATTGCCGGTGGACATCAGCATTGCGGGTAAATCACAATCATGAGACTACAGCCGCATAATGAGATTGGGTCAATGAACACTTGAGCTGACCCAGACTGGACTATTGGTTATGTAACAAAGACAAAGCATCACAATGTAAAAAAATAATGCATGGCTAAAATTAACCTTTTTTGTTGTTTTCACTTTTGGGCTTTCAAACAACAGAATAATCAGGAAAAACACACACAGAAACATAAAGTCACAGGTTTCTTTCTAGACTCGTGGCATATTTTGAGATTTAAATTTACAATCTAAAATAGTTTGCTTCATGCAATTGATTAATTTGCTTTTTGCAGCATCAGCAAAACAGCCTTATGTACAGATATTATTGGAGATGACAGCTGAATGAGGGCTTTCCAGAAATTTCCTGCTTCCTCTGCATCATTTATATTTGTTTATAAACACATCCACGGTGTAATGTTACTTTAATGGCTTTTAGCTCATCTGACTTCCACAGTGGAAATGTGCCCTCCAAAACGCAACCATTTCTTTTCACAGCCATCATAGGATATCCTCTTTTAATCAGCCAATTTCCCTGCAGGCAGGGATTGATGAAGTATTTTCTCATTCAGATATTTTTGCCTTACAGTGGAACTCAATCCACTGATTGGTGACTTTTTTTTTTTTTTTTTTTGGTGGAGTATAGATTTTGGTTTAAAAACTGTAGAAATAATGCGCTTACGCATTGTATTACAACCTTTTAGAACACCTGGCTTGTGTATCCATTTACCTGTACTAAGGAAAGGTATGCAAACTGGTGCAACAAACCATGTTTCTGACACCTTCAGGTTATTTTAGTTGCAACAGCATCAAAGTATCTTATCTGTGGATCTGAGGTTTATGCAGTTCTTAACCATTAACCAGTTTGTCTTTGAAGCTTTTCTGCACTATTGAATGAAATCCAGCCTCTGCTGCTTGTTAAATAAGGCAGCTGTGATAAAGCGTCACGAATCAGCTTACCTCCTTTTTTTAAGATGAAGAAGAGGCGCATTGAACCATCTTCTCTTCCTGTTTTCACTCTGTGTGTGTTCTCTTGAGGCCAGCAAACACACGGGGAGTGGTTTTAATAGGGGATGAGTTCCCCTTAATGGTGAATTGAGGGTCCTGGCTCTTTGCCTATTTATTGCCATCATAAAAGCCCTTACAAATGTCCTCTGCAGCTACAAAACCTATACAAAAACATTTTTTGAAAAGCTCAGCCAGGGGTTTGTAATGCCATGACAACAGCTCCAACATTATAGGCTTGTTCCCGCTTCAGTTTTGCCACGGAGAAACACCTGTGTCGCCCACTGACAAACACTGCTTAGCGAAGACAGGAAAACTAGATTTTAACAGCTTTAAGCCAACAGAGATCCAGTGGCTGCTCTTCAAACTGTGTAGAACAACTGTGGAGAAGATGCATGATTACTTTATGAAGGCTTCACACGTGGTAGAAAAACAGTGTTCTGTGCGGTGAATCTGTCAACCAATAAAAGGCTTCTCTCAGATAACACTCCTCTTTATGTAGCACTTCCCGCTTGCATGCCTTGTGATAATAATTTAAGTGGGATTTAAACAAGTTTGCAAAGTAATAAAATGCCGAGCCAACAGATAAGGATGGACTTTGTACATCAGAAAGCTCATCCTTGGCTTTTATCCTGCATGCATAATGATACACTATTAGCCCTGAACTCTCTCAAGAGGGCACGTGAATCTGATGGGTTTGTGTTTATATGCATTAATTGTCAGGTATTATTAATTGCTGTTACACTGTGCTCTGTGTATTAAACACTTTCTGGTCGTTTGGCTACCTTTTCTGTGTTTTTGCATCTATTGACCCGATTGTGTGTTTCTATGTACCCGCTTCTTTATGCCTGTACATTCAAACATCATTTTCCAGGATGATGGAGTTTCCAGAGATTTTTTTTCTTAAGAAGAGCCAGACTTCCTGCAGATGTGGGCTAACCTTTGGAAGCGGGAACCTTAGTCTGCCCAGGAAGCTGGTTTCTACCCATGGAAATGTTACTGCCAGCCCTGCTGCACAGCTTTTTCCCTGTGAGATGGTCATTTCAGCTCCTATGTACTCCTATGTTATTTGATCCTCTGTTGATAGGAAGATATTCTTTAATGCAGCTTTAAATTTAATACTCAATGTCATTTGGAGTGAAAACAGCCCAGTGATGTACACTAATAAAAGCTACCATAACCCTTTTAAAACAAGAAATAATCTGTTTCAAGATATATATTTATATTTATATATAACATTGTTTCCTTCCAATGAAAAAGTGAAATCAGGGCGACTTTAATTTTAAACAGAGCAGTAGTCACGGTTATTTATAAGGACCTGATAAAATCCTTCACCATCAGCAAAGCTGGTTCAGTATCAGTCACTGGGAGGCAAGATATGCCCTGATCTGTTTATGGATATATAAGATATTGCACTGTAAATTGTAGAGCGCCCTCCCTCCTGAATGGGAGTTTCCATATCCCAATAGTTGTAAATCTTGGTAGTGATACATGATATATTATTACAGCATGTCCCAACAGCTCCTGAGGGTTTGAGATAAGAAGCAACAGTTAACACTCACTCTCTCAGACAAGTCAAGATTAAATATCAATTTACACTTTTATATCTAATCATACTTATTTTATCACAATGAACGCATCTATGCAGAGGCTAGTGCATGCCATTTGCAAGATTTATTGGCTAAGAGGAGATATTCAGATTTTTTTCAAAAAATGTTATGTGTAAAATTTGATTTAAATGCCACTTATTTGTCACCCCCAAATGCCATGGTGAGAGAGAGAGAGAGAGAGAGAGAAGTCAAGACAAAACAGCCAGTGATGGTGTAACAGAGAGGCTGCACATACCAGAAGTAATTCCTCTGTCTGGCTTTCTGGACACAATGATCTGTGTTAAACATACTCTGGTATACACTTTATCTATTCTCCAGCTGAAGATGTTAAATTTTATGCACAATAGCCATAATACATGGTTACATGATGCAGAAAAATAATGTACTTTTATGCTGTTGTGAAAGCAACAGTGAAAGTTTAATCTGTTTCTTTGTTTACTCCTCTCCAACATGGAGGTCAAAGACCCGTTTTAGCTGCAGAGCAACATCCTTTGGCTCTGCAAGAGGGTGGGTGCTTGCTATCAGGGATTTAGGATTTTGAAAGTCACACACAACTAAAGGTTGAAGTATTATGTCTAGAGGTTTTAGCTCCTCAAGCTAACAGTCCAAAGAGGCAAGGCTCATGCCGGAGGCCAAGTTCATCCTTATGTGCCTTGCATCTGTGCAGTGCAGCATTTGGATGCACAGGAGAGAAGGTGCGGATGTGTTCGTGTGTGTGTAAGGCCATCTGTTTTCATACTGAGAAGAGAAACAATGAAACTAAATTAGACTCTGCCCTAAGAGACAAACATTGGGGTTCAGAAATAATGACAATTAAACTTACTTCCTTATCATATAATAGGCCTCCTTCTACCAAACATACCAATGAGCAAGGCATTGTTTCCAACTGTCTCTGTTTATAATAAAAAAAGGAAATACATATTATCTCTGTGCACATGGACTATAAGCATGTTTTTTTTTTTTTTTTTGCCCAGAGTAGTTGGATGACAGCGGTTGAAGTTATGGTGAACAAAAATCCAGGACATTTCCTCAAATATTTTTAATTTTGCTGAGGGTGTATGAAGTGCAGTCTGGGTTCCCACCCAATATAAAAGGTCCATAAATTTGTCCTCTCTGTGGTTCCCAATGTAGCGAGGTGGTTAGAACCTGTAACTTAATTTCATAATCGAATTTTCTATCTATGTTTTTCTTTTGGGATGTTGGCGTGCCAGTAAACATGTTCTTTGTCAGTTCCTTTTGAATGTGACATTTTTTGCAATTGTACTGTCAGAGGTTCACCTAATGCCACAAACTTCCATCACAAGGTGGCAGCCTTGCAAAGAACAGTGGTTACCCCCTTGAAGATTTTGCCACGTGCATCTTGGTCTATGATTTGTGTCATGTTTAATGTAGGGGTTGTGTTTGGTCTTCAGCAAGATGGAGGTGCATGGAGGACGGTGGTGTGAAACTGATTTGTGAAATACTTGGTAAATATTCAATAATGTGTTGACATATTCTTGTATCAATACTTTAAAGAAGTGCAATTCAATTCAATTCAATTTTATTTATATAGCCCCAAATCACAACAAACAGTTGCCTCAAGGCGCTTTGTATTGTAACGTAAAGACCCTACAATAATTACAGAGAAAACCCAGCAGTCAAAATGACCCCTATGAGCAAGAACTTGGCAACAGTGGGAAGGAAAAACTTCCTTTTAAGTTATCAGGCAATATTTTAACAAGAGGGTGTATATGATTGCAGCTGTTAGTGACCAATACCTGCCAAGCGGACTAAAGACCACCATGTCCTCACATGTGTAGCAAGATGCTAAGTATGCAGTTTGTAGTGTTCAAACGTGAAGTTAGCATAGCTGCAGTGTCTGTAGACAGTAGTAGTAAGTACTAAGTGTAGTAAGGAATTACTTACCTAGGCACTTTTCTGCAGTAAGTGCTTGTAGACTTTTTATTATTATTTGGTGGGTATGTATTTTTTTTCCCAAGCTACACCAAGTTGGAAACAAAATGCCCTGATGTAGCAAGTAGAGTGCGACTAAAATAACATAAAAAAATCAAAACAAAAGCAACAATAGTTCACTTAATCGATCTGCAATCCTTGATCCTTAACATTCAATGCAATATGAAGGTTAAGGTTCTAATTGTATTCCAGTGCACTAGAAAACTGAAAACTGCATTTTATATTTTTATTTTGCAGCTATACCTTGCTCTGTCAGTACAGGGGAGTGCTCTAACTTATAGTGCTTTGTTTTCTTCCTTGTGTGATCATCAAAATCAGGAAGTTCCATAGGTTTCATAATTCAAAGGACACAGAATTTTAAAAAAAAGTAAATCTAAAGAAGGAATCAACAAAATTAGACCATGAAATCAGGCAATCGCATTTCTTTTGGTGATTCTTGGCATATTACACGAATCAAGCATTTATTCTTAGTTGCCGCAGTAATTACAATAATCACTTTTTCCTGAATCGATGTTAGCTGTTTTCTGCTAAAAATATTTGTATCCGTTTTCTCACTTGATCAGCTAAGCAGGATTAAAAGTTGCAGAGGAATTTTGTTTTTCTACAATTTGGGAAAAATCAAATGGACTAAAGCCACTGCATGCAGATCCAACACAAACCAGGAAGTACAAAGTGCTACTTGAGTAGTTCATTAGAAAGGGAAGACTCAAGACCATTTTTAGGTATTGTGTTATATATCATTGAAGACTTCTAGTTTAAAGGATTTTGAGTTTATCCTTCATTGGACATGAAGTGGAGACCTCACTGAAACAAGACACTGGCAGACAAAAGAATTCTTTCCTGGAAGATGAACTGGGTGGTGACAGAAGGGTCAGCCAGACTGTAGAATATACTTAACCTGTAAATGCTTGGACAGTGCTGTGGTTTTGTATTCAAACTTACTAACATGGTATTGCATGTCTGACTATTAAATAAAGAGTACTGTGCAAAAGTCTTGAGCCACCCTTTCTTTCTTCATATTTTACAAGGGAAATGGGAAAGAGGTACAGATCTTTATTGAAACATGTACAAACACATTGAAATACAGTATATAAGGCAAAAACAGAGTTTGTATAATTCTAAAGAGCTTGAAAGTCAATTTTTGAAAGTCACCATTATTCTTCAAGACAGTCTGAACTCTCTTGAGCAGCTTTCTTAAAATTTCTTTAATTAGTCTTCAGGAATAGTTCTCCAGGCTTATTGAAGAAAATTCAAAGCTCTTCTTTGGATGTTGGCTGCCCTTTGCTCCATTCCTTGCCAAAAAAAAATAAAAAAAATCCACGACTGATAGTGTTCCACTGTCTATTTTTCTATCCAGGTATATTTTTACCGCATTGGCAGTATGTTTGGGATTATTGTCATAGTGAAAAACGAAGCTGTTGCCAATCAGAAGCTTTCCAGATGGCATTGCATGGTGGATCACAATCTGATGATACTTTTCTGGGTTCATAATTCCATCAATTTTAACATACAGCTCCAAACTAGGAGTTTTAAAGATGGCTGTAGACACTCACTGTTGTACTTCTCTCTGAACTCCTCCACACACTGACAAAAATTTAAACTAAAAATTCAAATTTCAAATTTGGATTCATTACTCCATAAGACCTGTTGCCACTGATTTTCAGTCCAGCTCTTGTGTAATTTGCTCTACCTCAGCCTTTTCTCCCATCCAGTGTCAGGTCTTTGCTGGATTTTTTTTCTAATTTCTTAAGGAAATGACTTTTAGATACTGTTCCTCTGCAGTAGATAGTTTTTTAGTCCTGCCACTTCTTCTTTTGTCCTCCACTTGTCCAGTTCTTCCTCAGTTTTTTTAAGGACACACTGCGCACACCATGCCTGTTTTGGAACTGTGTTATCTTTGGCATTTTTCATAGATTCAACAAAAGAAATTGGAACAAATTATATGTTATTGTAAAAGGCTGATTTAATATTGGTTCTTTGGTATGTTGTCTCATCTCATCAAGTTGGATCATCTCTTGAGTTGGGCACCTTTTTATGTTTGAATGATTCTTAGGTCAGTTTAAAGTGGCGCAACAAAATAAATAAACAAAAACAAACAAACAAACAAAAAAACATTCCTCTCAAACTGGTCAGGTAAAAAGACTGAAAATGAGTGAAAAAGCAACCAATGTCCAAATAAAAAACTTTGAAAGACCTTCAGAACGCCTGGAGAACTGTTGTTTAAGACCACTTAAAAAAATAAAGAAAATATAAATAAATGAGGGGTGACTCAGTATTGCACATATGTTTTTTTTTTTTAGTAATTACCTTGATTTATGATAATATAGGAGAAATATCACTGTTAAATATCCCCGAGACTAACCACATTGATCATTGTGGCTGCTGTTTCTTGTGTTTAATTAATTTTTTTTTCATTTTAAAGAAAATACAAAAATACAAATAAAAGTAAAATAGCACTGTGAGAATGGCAAATATTTTGTTTTTAATTACTGCAGTTATGTTTATGGTAAATGATAAAATCTGCATGACTCAACGTACTTAAGCCTACCTACGTAGAAACAAGTCTGTCTGCAGGGGAAAGCGCCCGTCTTTTGCTTCCTGTGCCCACTACGTTCTCAAAGAAATCCTGTCTCTGTGCACGTCATTGGTGATGGACGTCAAAATGCTCTGATGAGGTAAAAATCCATGAATTGAACAATGCAGGGAAATGGTGGGTGACTGGCGTGCTGGACACTGTTCCATACTATTTCACACTTTCTTGGTAAAGATCAATGACAGTTTTCTAGGTAGAGGCGTCTGGATGAGGAAGAGAGTCACAATAGGGACTTGGGTTCCTCTGTGTGACCTTGCAGTTAAAAAACGTCTCTTTAACAGTGTGGGGCAAGTTATTTTAGGAGCTGAATAGGGGACTTTTCACTTATTACTTCTTTAAAACCTAATTATATTATTGTACATATTACTTGGTATCAAATTTTATGAGTCATAATGCTGTTATATATTTAAATTGCTTTCACTCCACTTCCCTACCATTCTGGAAAAGTGCCCTATTACTCACTATTGCAAAGGGGCAATAAAAAAAAAATACAGCCTGAGTAGTCAGCTCCTTTAAGAAGGAAAGTTATGTGGCATCTATACTAAAAGACACTGTCAAAGTGCTCAGAGAGCTTTGAACAAGATTCCATATGTCTGCCAGTTTCTTGCCTTGTGTGAGTGCAAGCACAATTATGTACATTATATACACTCACAGCCCACTTTATTAGGTACACCCTGAAAGTACCTTGGACTCCCTTTTGCCTTTAGAACTTCATTTAACCTGTTTTATTTGTTATTATCTATCGTCCACCTTACTTAGAGTTTCTGTCTAATTTCTCAGACTATCTGATTTTGTGCTCAGTTCACATAAAATAATTATAGTGGGTGATTTTAAAATCCATGTAGATTCTGATAATGACAGCCTCAACACTGCATTTAATCTATTATTAGATTCAGATGGCTTCTCTCAAAATGTAAATGAACCCACACTCCACTTTAACCGCACTCTGGATCTTATTCTAC
The DNA here is from genome assembly GCA_024447675.2 of Pterophyllum scalare. Lineage (NCBI taxonomy): Eukaryota > Metazoa > Chordata > Actinopteri > Cichliformes > Cichlidae > Pterophyllum > Pterophyllum scalare. The sequence continues at coordinate 2,922 of JAMQGT020004330.1, read as the reverse complement.
TCTACGACTTAATAGTATTTCCTGAAAAGCCCCTCCTCTCTGATCATTTCTTAATAACATTTACATTTACTTGAATGGATTACACAACAGTGAGGAATAATTTATTTTATTTTTTTTTACAGTAGAAGTCTTTGTTAAAGTGCTGTAACTAAGTTTAAGGATATAATTCCTCCATTATTATGCTTGTCAGTGCCATGTGCCAACACAGTGGAGAGCAGCTACCTAAACGTGAGGTAGATTATCTCATCAATAGTTTTACATCTTCACTTCACACGGCTCTGGATACTGTGGCTCCTCTGAAAAGGAAAGCCTCAAATCAAAAGTGCCTGACTCCCTGATATAACACACAAATGAGGAGCTTAAAGCAAATAACCTGTAAGCTGAAGAGGAAATGGCATCTCACTAATTTAGAAGATCTTCATTTAGCCTGGAAAAAGAGTTGTTTGCTCTATTAAAAAGCCCTCCATTAAGCTAGGACATCTTACTATTAATTATTAATTGAAGAAAATAAGAACAACCCCAGGTTTCTTTTCAGCATTGCAGCCAGGCTGACAAAGAGTCAGAGCTCTGTTGAGCTGAGTATTTCTTTAACTTTAACTAATAATGACTTCATGAATTAGAGAAAGACACCTACTTTCAGTACTACTCATATTTATTTAGACTCTCTCTCTCTCCAATTGATCTTTCTGAGTTAACTTCATTAGTTAATTCCTCCAAACATTAACATGTCTATTAGACCCCATTCCTACAAGACTGGTCAAAAAAGTCCTACCATTATTAATGCTTCAATCTTAATATGATCAATCTATCTTTATTAATTAGCTACATACCACAGGCCTTTAAGGTGGCAATAATGAAACCATTATTTAAAAAGCCATCACTTGACCCAGCTGTCTTAGCTTATTATAGGCCAATCTCCAACTTTCCTTTTCTCTCAAAATTTTTTGTAAAATTCCAGTTGTAAAACAACTAACTGATCATCTGCAGAGGAAAGAGTTTCAGTCAGGTTTCAGAATTCACAGTACAGAAACAGCTTTAGTGAAGATTACAAATGACCTTCTTATGGCCTCTGACAGTGGACTCATCACTGTGCTTGTCCTGGTAGACCTCAGTAAAGCTTTTGATAGTGTTGATCATAACATTTTGTTACAGAGATTATCACATGCCGTAGATATTAAAGGTATCCTTAAGTAGTATTATAAGAAAGTGTTGCACACATTTTCTTTGTTATGCAGATGATACCCAGCTTTATCTATCCATAAAGCCAGAGGACACACATCAATTAGTTAAACTACAGGAATGTCCTAAATACATAAAGCCTTGGATGACCTCTAATTTCCTGCTTCTAAATTCAGATAAAATGAAAGTTATTGTACTCAGCCCTACAAATCTTAGAAACACAGTGTCTAATCAAAAACTTACTCTGGATGACATTACTTTGGCCTCCAATATCACTCTGAGGAATCTTGGAGTCATTTTTGACCAGGATATGTCCTTCAATGCACATATTAAACAAATATCTAGGACTGCTTTTTTGCATTTGTGCAATATTTCTAAAATTAGAAACACCCTGTCTCAGAGTGATGCAGAAAAACAAATGTGTACATTTATTTCTTCTACATTTATTTCTGTACATATACTTCTTCTATCAGGCTGTCCTAAAAGCTCCCTGAAAAGCCTTCAGCTGATCCAAAATGCTGCAGTGAGAGTACTGACAAGGAGTAGAAAGAAAGAGCATATTTCTCCCATATTGGCTTCTCGTCATTGAATCCCACTCATTAAATTTAAAATTCTTCTCCTCACATACAATGTCTTGAATAATCAGTCCCCATCTTATCTTAAAGACCTCATAGTACCATATCACCCCAATAGAGCACTTCATTCTCAGACTGCTGGCTTACTGTGGTTCCTTGGATACTTAAGAGTAAAGCCTTCAGCTTTCAGGTCCCTCTTCTGTGGAACCAGCTCCCATTTGGATTCAGGAGGCAGACATCCTCTCTATTTTTAAGATCTAGCTTAAAACTTTTCTTTTTGCTCAAGCTTATAGTTTGGGCTGGATCAGGTGACCCTGAACCATCCCTTAGTTTTGCTGCAATAGGCCTGGCTGCTGGGGGTTCCCATAATGTTCCATAGTGTTTCTTTTTCATTCATCTCCTTTTATTCTGTTTATACCCCACTCTGTATCAATTTTTTGTTATTATAATATCTGGCTCTCTTCCACAGCGTGTCTTTTGTCCTGTCTCCCACCCCTCACCCTCGACTGGTTGCGGCAGATGACTGCCCCTCCTTGAGCCTGGTTCTGCTGGAGGCTTCTTCCGGTTAAAAGAGTTTTTCCTTCCCATTGTCATCAAGTGCTTGCTCATACGGGGTCTTTTTGATTGTTGGGTTTTGTCTGTAATTATTGTGGGGCCTTTATCTTACAATATAAAGTGTCTTGTGGCAACTGCGATTTGGCACTATATAAATAAAATTGAATTAAAAATTGCATTGAATCTTTCCTCAGATTTTTTGGCCCATGTTGACATGATAACATCACGCAGTTGCTGCATATTTTTTGCCTGCACATCTATAATGTGAATCTCCCGTTCCATCACATCCTAAAGGGGCTCCATTGCATTGAAATCTGGTGACTGTGGACATAAAATGGTGGGCATGGACAGCAACAAAAATCAGGTAGGTTGTGGTGTTTAGATGATAGTCAGCAGGTATTAAGAACCCCAAGAAAATATCCACCACAGCATTAGACTACTGACACCAGCCTGAACTGTTAAGGGCCAGATAGAGCCATGCTTTCATGCCATTTATGCCACATTCTGCCCTTACCTTCCCAGTGTCACAGCAGAAATCAAGACTCATCAGACCAAGCATAATTTTTCCAGTCTTCTATTCCCCAAGTTTGGCATGCCCTTGTGAATTGTATTC